>JANVCJ010033441.1:0-13793 GCA_026413505.1 Epizoanthus ramosus | reverse complement strand
ATTGTTTAATCTTGTGAAAAATGGGGGGTCGACTTATACAAGGAAATTCTAAAAATGGCTGTTTTTTCACTACAAAGCGGGGGGTCGACTTATACACGGCAAAATACGGTATGTCTTGACCACATGTTACCATAACTTGATGGAAAACACAGAAATGTTTTCTGTTTCTTAAATAGTACAGCTTTGGTGGTAGTAATAGTATTATGGGGAGTGAGGCAGAGGCAAATCAGGGATCTGATAGATAATGACAAAACTGTGATGTTTTGGGATAACTGAATTCAGCAATATTGTTTTATCATTCAATGGTTTGTTCAGCAAGAACTTGTCAGTGACAACTGTAAGTGGGACCTGAAAGGCACACCGACTTTGTTTTCAGGCCTTGATGTTTTGGGATAACTGAATTCAGCAATAGTGTTTTATCATTCAGTGGTTTGTTCGGCAAGAACTTGTCAGTGACAACTGTAAGTGGGACCTGAAAGGCACACCGGCTTTGTTTTCAGGCCTTGGCATTGGCACCATTAATTGTTCACAGGTCATAAAGTTGTCAGTACTGCATATGAGCACAATATTGGTTGCAGCAAATAGGTGGTCAACTAATATGCATGAGCAAACTATTAGTTACAGGCAGTTATTTGCTGGTAACATATGGTTGCTCAACCAATCAAAATAAGGGAAACACAGAGATATGAAGGGGAATCCCATGTATGCACTTGAGGTGTAAGGTCAAACAACCAAGACGTTCTCACTCTGTTTTCTTTTGTACTTTTTCAGTACAACAAACAGCTAGAGGAGGAAATTGAATATCTGAAGGTGAGAATGTTATTGGCAAGATAACGTTAACTTATCTGTTGGTGAAGTGCTAGTGTGTCTTTGTTGTATTGCTATTTAAATATCTTTAGAGAATACTGAATTGGCTGGTGCTAGTATTGAAAAGTGTGTGTGTGTGTGTGTGTGTGTTGCAGGCAAAGCAGAGGAATTTTGGCAGACCATTTGCTACTGACACAACATACGAGGAGCAGCAACAAGAGATATCAAGGTATGCCATGATTTAAATCTGTACTGTATTTTTGTTTTCTTTTTCCATCACCAAATTGATATGTTTAGCCCAGTAGAGTCATACTGACACTCCTAGAGTGTCAATGCTTTTATTTGTTAGTAGTAATGTTTCATTGCATCATCATTAGTTGAGTAAAAGACAACTTACAATTTATAGGATTGTACAGTTTTATACTTAGAAAAATGACACCTATCTAAACACCTATCTGGCTGTTTTAAGAAAATTCATACAGGAGATAATTATATAGAAATAACTAGATATTAAGATTCACAGGTGATGCTGAAATGGATTGTCAAGCATGAATCTGATTGCTTCATTCATTGATTTGTGACCGGTGCTTGAGATGTGTGAACTACTGTAATCAGTTTAGGGGAATCGGTGGGTTCTGTTGAATGACAATTAATTTTCAGAAAGTATACTTCAGGTGTTCAAAGTCCTAAAATTGCTTGCAGAAAACATCTTCATGAATATTTAGTTTAGTTTAAGTTTATTTATTTGTCACAAGTACAGTAGTTACACTTACAGTAATAAAAAGACAAACAATTACATAAATGGTTGTGGCGAGGTTGCTGCAAGAAACCACAGGGCTTTTGAGATCAGGGGAAATTGGCCTTCCTTCGTTATGACAAGCTCGTCGTATTACCAAAGAGATCATAATTATGCACACGCAACAGTAGAGATAGAATGTGGTAAATATATCCATTAGTGTGAGATTATCATCATCAGAGTTGACATATGTTGTGGACTGTATTCAGGTTAAAGGCTGGAACGGAGAAAGTCAAGTTGGAGTTTGAAGAGACATTAACACAACTGAAGTCAAAACACTCAGGAGAAGTAAAGGTAAGTTTCAAGAAGGTGTTGATGGTATAATTTTTTCCAATTTGTTAGTGTTGCTGTTCATCTTTGCATTAGTCAGTGTCCAACTGAAATCTTTGTGACTACATGAAAATAATTATTATATAAAGTTGAGATAAGTAAGATGTTAATAACATGTGCATGTTGTACTGAGTGAATGAGTGAATAAACTAATGAATAAAACAATGAATGAATAAATGAATGAGTGAATGAATGAGAGAATGAATGAATGAATGAATGAATGAGTGAATGAATGAATGGATGGATAAATGAGATAATGAATGAATTAGTGAATGAATGAATGAATGAATGAATGAATGAGATAATGAATGAGTGATGAATGAATGAGTGAGATAATGAATGAATGAATGAATGAATGAATGAATGAATGAATGAATGAATGAATGAATGAAAGCTTTATTTATTGTGGTAGATACATACTGGTAACATTGTCTCTATAGATACATACCTTAGAATAGAATGGGTGTTGAGGAGTTAGTAAGTCAGTATTGTGTGTGAGAAGATTTCATTGCCAAACATTTTATGATTAGAAGACAAGAGTGTGTTGATAAACATCTTTGATATACAGGAATTATATCAGGTATTTTGGACTTTAATTCTGTTAGTGGTAGATATATTTTGATTTTTGTATCTGCAGGATCTGACAGAAAAACTGCTAGATACAGAATCAACGAGAGTTTCACTAAAGAATGAGGTAATTGGCTTTATATTTATCTTCTATTTATTGCACTGAAGCTTGAAAAAATCAGAAAGTAAACTTTTTACATCTGACACCCATAATTGTACCATGTAATAGTGCAGGGAATTGAATCTGGACTTACTAGGAGTATGATGTCATCACTCAGTAGCATTCTTCCTCAAGTACTCTTGCTGTGGCTGAATAAAAGAATAGCAACATCACACATGTCCAGTAGATGTCTGAGTACTCACTATTGGATCAATGTTGAATTTTTAGGTTGCAGTCCTTACTTCAAAATTGAACCATGTACGAACAGAAAGGTAAGCATTATGTTAATTTGTATTGAGTTAGATAATAAAGTTTTCTTACTAGTGACTGTACATTTCCTCTATTAAGCCCCCCCCCCCCCCCGCCAATACTGTTATTAAGCTCCCTTCTAAAAACCTCCTCCTCGCTCTGCAATCACCAACTTTATTGAAGTAGAGGTGTGTTATAGAAAGAGAAATGTTAATGCTTTCAAACAAATCATTTGCACATTTATTTATTGATGTATTTATACTTTAGCCAAAATGATCAACATGAGGTGATGGAGGAACTTAAGAGAAAGTCTGAGAGGGACAAGAATTTATTGCAAGAGGAAAACAAGAAATTACAAACTGAAATTGACAAGGTAGGTTTAGAGAAAGTGTCTTCTCATTATCAGTCCTTTGTATTGCTGTAGGCTAAGTTGGTATTGCCTTGCTGTCAGTTGGTATTGCTTTGCTGTCAGTTAGTATTGCCTTGCTGTCAGTTGGTATTGCCCTGTTGTCACATGGTATTGACTTGCCGTCAGTTAGCCTTGTCGGTTGGTATTGCATTGCTGCCAGTTGGTATTGCCTTGTTATCACATGGTATTGCCTTGTTGTCACATGGTATTACCTTGCTGTCAGTTCAGTTGGTATAGCCTTACCATCAGTTGGTATTGCTATGTCATAAGGTGGTGTGGCCTTGCTAACAGGTGGTATTGACTTTCCATCAGCTGGTATATATTGCTTCATCTTCAGTCATTTATTATTACCTTTTGTTGACATTCATGTACTTAATGCCTAGACAAAGTTGCTCTACCATTGCCCCCAGCTAGGACATGCAATACTCTTTCAATTCTGTTGGTACTGACTACATTTTAAACTTGGTTTTAAAAACTGTTTTGAAATACTGTGTAAGATGAAAAGTTGTAAATTTAGTAGTAGTAGTGCAGATTTACATTAGTTCTGTGTTATGTCTCCATTGTTGAGTTACATGTAGTTAATCTTTGTTGCCATTTTGCAGTTGACAGAGACATTGGAACGAAGTTCATCAAGCCAACAGAGACTGGTGGAAGAGCTTCGAGAAACAAGTGAGAAGAAGGATGCAGTTCAACACTGGGAGGCACAGATATCTGAGATCATACAGTGGTGAGATATTGAATGCCATTGAAAGTAATAATTGTAATTGTATGTATAGTATTTCAAGTAACCATACACCAAACATAAGTTTCTCAATTGCGATTGATCAAGAGGAGACAGAGCAGAGTACAGAGTTTTGAAATTGAGAGCAAATTGTTTAAATTTAGTGCAGAAATATAATACTGAATGCTGATTGGCCACTGGAGGAGTCATTAGCCAATCAGATTGCACTTTGCCTGGTAAAGAGTTTATAACACAATTTCCAAAATGGTTGTACTCAACAAGCTAGACAGAGAATAGTCAGTGGACAGTGAAGACATTTGCAAATATTGGTTCATTATCATTATCATTAATTATCCAAATACCTACAAGTCAAAACAGCTTGTGGATAAAAACCATCTAACTTATGAAATAAATTCAAACTCCTATTCCCAGGCTGTTGTTCTTTTGTCAGGGTTGATGCAGACCATGACATCACAGACTCTAGTGAAAGGGCTGTGATGTGTGCCCCAGATGTGTCCTGGGTGTGCCCCGGATGTGCCCTGGGTGTGTCCTGGGTGTGTCCCGGGTGTGTCCCAAGTACCCTTTTGGCATCCAGCTGTGCCTTTTTACAGTTACAAATTACAATGATGTTGGAATGTTATATGCTCTTCACAGGGTGCTAGTGGAAAATACTAGAGACAGTCTGTGATGACTACAGCAGATGTTTATATAATTAAATATATTTATAGCAGAAGGGTACTGCAGATAACACCGATGGTGATGGCACAGTACATTGACTCACAACATCAGAACCAGCTGCAGGCTTAACTTACGTGTTGTTTAATGTAGGGTGAGTGATGAGAAGGAAGCCAGAGGCTATCTGCAGGCCTTAGCAAGTAAGATGACTGAAGAATTGGAAGGACTCAAGTCATCGGGCTATGCTTCCATCCCTAGGGTAAGTGTCAAGTATTTGTGAAATTCCTGTTGGAATTGATGATAGGATAGCATTCAAAACATTGGCTTAAATCTTCCACTGTCACAGCAAAAAATGTGACATAGTGTTCAATTATAATTAGTTAATCACATCAAAGAAAAAGAGGCCTTCTGTAGAATCTTAGATGAGATTGGACTTTGGTCCATTAATCATGCTGAAAATAATATTATATGTATGTATGTAGTTCTTTTGATAACAGCATCTGCAGACAGCAAATGAAAAAGTCAAATCTGCAGAAAATTTTGGGTAACACTTCTGCTGTTTTGAAAAAATACTGGTATTTCTATCGTGAATTAGAAATGACTCACTCCAGCCAATCAGAAGGTGCATTATATATGCTTTATTTTATAATTAAAAGATATTTAAAATAGTATGGTATTTATATTTTCATTATTTTCAAATTATTATATTGTTTCTGTTACTTAAAGAATTAAGATCTCTCCAAAAATAGCTATTAAAATACTGAACATGTAAAATGTTTACACATAATTATATTGCCGTGTATTGTATTGTATTACATATTTAATTCTTAATGTCATGTTAGGGGGAAAAGAACCAGTGGCAGATGAGAAGGTCTCAGAAGATGGACAAGCAGGAACTGCTGACATTGCAGGCAAATCTTCAGGCAGAAGTACAAGCTAAACAACAGCTTACAGAAGAGCTTGGGCGGGTCAAGGCCAACAATGTGGCCAATGAGAGGTTAGATAATACTGAATGTTTGAAT
Source organism: Epizoanthus ramosus (assembly GCA_026413505.1). Classification (NCBI taxonomy): domain Eukaryota; kingdom Metazoa; phylum Cnidaria; class Anthozoa; order Zoantharia; family Epizoanthidae; genus Epizoanthus; species Epizoanthus ramosus. The sequence continues at coordinate 8,057 of JANVCJ010033441.1, read as the reverse complement.
TCTCTTTCCTTGTCTCCTTATTTTATTTTCTTGCAAAACAAATTGGGGGAATTTGGTTAAAGAAACTCATTCAATGTAATGAGTTTCTCATGAACTTAACCCAAGGTTTCACTACTACGACCCTTTCCCCCTGTTTTTAAAGAAATTATAAAATCAAGGAAAAGTCACCAAGCACAACAGAAGTTAGATACTAGTTAACTTGAGGAATAAAGGTTACAAACATTTCCCCAGCCCATACCAGGGATTTCAGAATGATTTGAAGAATGAGTTGGAAGAGGAGTAGGAGTAGCAGCCGCAGGGCCAAGCACCAGAGCTTTCAGGGGGGTCTGGGGGCATGCCCCCCAGAAAATGTCTCTAAAAATAATGTCAGTTTTAGGTATTTTAAATGTGAGAAATTAAGCAAACTATGGGTACTCAGAAGCTCAATTATCTCTTTTATTGAATTGGCATGTACAGTCTGACAGCATAACAAGTCTAGTACAGACAGTATTTTGAATGTGCTGGTTACATAGCACATGACACCATGTATCAAAACTCAGTGAGTCTGCTTATTTTGCACATTGTGGAATATTGTGTCTAATGAATATGATTGTACAGAAATGTTGGATTTCATTATTTGACATGTGTTTGTTAAGAAGTTATAAATAGAATATGTTTGGTTGTTGTAGGAAACTGGGTGAGTCAGAAGCCCAGTGCAACTCGCTGAGAGAGGAGCTGAAGCAGATAAGGGTAGAGATGGAACAGCTAAAGCTCTCAAAGGCTCAGAAGGCTGGAGGTGAGATATTCAGTGTACTATCTAGTGGGGGGGGGTACTTGGGAGTCTTGAGGTATGGCATCAACTGGGTACTTGGGAGTCTGAAGGTGAGATATTCAGTGTACTATCTAAGGGGTACTTGAGAGTGTAGAGGTAAGACATCAACTGGGTACTTGGGAGTCTAGAGGTGAGATATTCATTGTACCATCTAGGGGGTACTTGAGGGTCTAGAGGTGAGATATTCAGTGTTCTGTCAAGTGGGGTACTTGAGAGTCTAAAGGTGAGATATTCAGTGTACTATTTGGAGGGGTATTTGGGAATGTATAGGTGAGATATTCAGTGTACTATCTAGGGGGTATTTGGGAGTCTAGAGGTGAGATTTTCAGTATACTATCTAGGGGGTACTTGAGAGTGTAGAGGTGAAATATTCACTGTACCATCTAGGGGAGTACTTGGGAGTCTAGAGATGAGATATTCGGCATACAGTGTAGGGTTTTTTTGGGAGTCTAGAGGTGAGATTTTCAGTGTACCATGTAGGGGGGGGGTGGTATTTGGGAGTCTAGAAGTGAGATATTCAGTATACCTTCTAGGGGGTACTTGGGAGTCAAGAGGTGAGATATTCTGTGTATCATCAAAGGGGGAGGGGGTACTTGGGAATGTAAAGGTGATATAATATTCCCAGGTTGGTTGTCTGTGACATGAAGTTTTTGATCAAATATAGCCTGTGAATTATTATCACTAATGTCATTGTATGTTTTCACATAGGTGAGATGTCTTTCATATCCTTCTTGAAAGACCAGTCAGCTCCAGGCTTAAGCCAGCTTGCAGAGGTGAGCACTCTCGATGCTGCTGAAATGTGTGCAGTAGTTTCAAAACTTTTCCTTTCTGTGTGTAACGAGATTGTATATAATGTTCAGTACTGGAAAAAGAAAATGTATGCAGTGGATATATGTGAATATTGTTATGACAGGTACATCGGAAGAATGTTTTGGGATGTGAAATTTGTTCCCAAACTTTAAGCATGCTCACAGTTTCTTTGAATTATTGTTGTAGTGTTACTTAACCACTGCAGATTACACAATCATTTAAATTATGTGAAATGTGCCATCTGAAGTGTCACATATGACGAATTTGTTCATGTATGACAGTCTACATATGTGTTTCTATCAGTATATAGTGCACAATGCAGGGTACCTTCTTTTTTTGGATTTCGTAGAGAATATTGTGAGAAACTATTCATATGTAATACAGAATGTATGTTTTGGGAATGACATAATTTATTAACGTTTTTTAAATAGTTTACAGACAAGTAGTTCATTTTTGGTGGAAAGAAACTACTTGTGATCATTTTGAACTTCCATCAAACCACTTCATTGCTGGAAATCATGTTTTGTTATAGTCAGATTCCACTTACCGGTTCCTGCTTGCAGCATTTTCCTCTCAACTGTTTCCTTGTGATTCTGGCACTGTCAGCCAAGTAAGTCTAGTGACACAAACTAAACTCATTGCTCTCATTTTCAGGAGAATGAAAGTGAGACAAGTATCTCGCCACCTCAGTCACCAGGTGCAGCCTCCATCTCCTCAACAGTAAGTGATGTTCATGGTTGTGATCATTTTTCCCCTTTTTTCCACACATGTAGGCATTTATTTCAAACAAAATCACTGTAAGTTACAGATTTGTTCTAGGCAATGGCTATTTACAAATGATTATTTGTATTTACAATGTTTCTACATTTTTGTGGTTGTTAATAACTTTTGTGTTTGAGTCAAAATTTCAACCCATCTATTTTAATTTGCAGGGAATGTCAATGCGAACATCTTCAGTATCATCCACAACATCCAGCATAGCAATGGTGAGCAGCAGTATATTAATGTCTTTGCAGTCAAATTTGAGGTTTTAGGGAATTTTGTGTCTACCACAATGTCTATTCCATAGTTGACTGTGAACAGGCTCTACTTTTCACAGTCTACAAGAATGGACACAAGTATTAGGACATCTTTTTTGACAAGAAATGAAACATCCCCTTCCCCCCATTGCAATGTTGATTTTCAGTTCAGCATCTGACATTTCATTGTGCTAAAATGACCAACATTGTAATGGGGGAAGGGGAAGGGATTTGGTCCTATGTTGAGTAAATTTTATAAATTATAACTAGTGTAGCTGTCTTTTCTTCTAATTGCTGTCTTTTCTTTACTAATAAAAGTAAAGGTGGTAGTAAATTTAATCTTTTGTTCTTTTGTTTCCTACCCCTTCAGCCACGAGCACACAAATTCTCTGTGAGAACATTCACGACTCCAACCAAATGTAGTCAGTGCACATCTCTTATGGTGGGGCTGGTGAGACAAGGCTCAATTTGTGAAGGTATGTTCTTTAACCCAGAGTCATGGAAATCCTGCAAAGTTATAGGATGTTAGTATTAATTTTTAAGATCAAGTCCTGGAATTCTGGTAATAATGATCAGTCATGGAAAGTCATGGGAAATTAGATTTTTGGGTGAGCAAAATAAGATTGTACTCTTAGTTGGTGTCAAACACTGTGTGCTGCATCAACTTTGTTCTCTTGACTACATATTTTCAGGTTTCTAGGTCCTGGATTTTCTTCAGTATGGTCATGGAAAGTCATCAGTTTTAGATAACAAAAAGTGTATGAACCTGTCTAATTGTGAGATCAACATCAGGTCTTTTTTGTGCTTTACGTACACACTGTTTCTTTGTATCATTTGAGTACCACTCTTATTCATACTGTTGCTAATAAAAGATCAGAAAGGTATCGATTCAGGTATGTAAAGTTTAAATACAACTCCCACATACACTGTTGGTACTAACCATTACAAGATGAAAAGATATCCCTTAGACAAGTAGTTTACCACAACCCTTGTGTTGAAATTGTAGTAATGTTAGTTGCCTAATTTAGTGACTTTTGCAATATTTCAGTGTGCAGCTATGCCTGTCATGTAACATGTACTGACAAGGCGCCTCCTGTGTGTCCTATACCACCCTCACAAGGTAGGTCACATGAGTTTCTGATGTCGTAAGATTTCCATTCTCATGATAACAGACTGAGATTTATAGGCGTGAGAATAATAATAATAATAATAATAATAATAATAAATAAAAATTTATAACTGCCATTGTGCTGTCTGTGTTCACCTCTTGACTTAAACCTGACCAATCCCAGATGAAACATTAGAAGCAAACTGATTTTTGAATGGCAAGGCTGCTATGAAATCTTATTGTTAGAATGGAACCTCAAGGTTGCAGCGTATCATCACTTTATTGCCGAGTGTGAAGATACAGTCTTGCCAAGCACATTGGGAACCTTCCATTATAAGCAAACATGTGCCATCCAGATCCTGAATGCAAACACAACATTTCAGACCATGAATCAAACATGTGTGCAAGCTCGGATATTAAAGTGTGTTGAAAAGTTAGGTAACTATATTTTTTACACCAACTCCGTTTTAATTGCATATTATGTTAACAGTAGTCACAGATAACAACATGATGAATTGGCAAATGTGAGTGCTTTTGCAAAGTCGAAAATAGTTAAGTTTTTAAATACTTCTACTTAGTCTTTTCTGAAACCGACAACACTGTTTTTACACCAACAATTGCCATGTACAACTTTCCTTTCTGTTTTCCTTGCAGCCAAGAGACCACTTGGTATTGACCCAGACAGAGGAATAGGCACTGCATATGAAGGGTTGGTCAAGATTCCCAAACCTGGTGGTATTAAGAAGGGATGGCAGCGACAGTTTGCAGTCGTGTGTGACTTCAAGTTGTTTTTATTTGATGTGACAGGTGATAGACCTCCACAGATATCCCAGTCAGCTACACAGGTCATTGATATGAGGTGAGGAGCCACTGATAATTTTTTGAGACATTTCAGTTTTTTTGAAAAGGTCAGCTGGTTTGATTTCATCAGAATTTTCCTAATTTGAAAGTTTCTAGACTGTATAAATTTGGAATGGGAATTCCACAGACTTGCAGGTTCTGAATAAACATAATAATTTGTAGAGAAGTATGTCATTTCTTTCTTTTCCTTTTCTTCTCATATTGTGTTTTAGAGCTTGCAATGACTGAATTGGTCAATTATTGTTCTGTCTCAAAATTAAATATCAATTGTTGATAAATAAAATATAGAGGACTATTGCTAGATATCACCCCTTTTCATCATGTTGTTTTATTATGCTTACAACTCTGCTGCATTTTGTAGGGATGACGAGTTCTCAGTCAGCAGTGTTTTAGCATCTGATGCTATTCATGCCAACAAGAAAGAACTCACTTGCATATTCAGGGTAAGTTAATTACAAATGTATTCGAATAAGAAATGAAATTAAAGAAAATTACCATCAAGTGCTCTGTTTAGTAGTTGTGTTGAACTGTGTCATCATGAAAATGAGATCCATCCTATTGGAGAACAGACATAAATATAATATATTAAAATTTTGTTGAACAGTCTATTAGATTATTAGATATTTTAGTTCAGTACAGTTTTCTATTAAGTGTTTTGCTGACATAGATTAACAAGTTTAACATTGAGATTGTATTAAAAAGCATCAAATTGTAAATATGTTTCATTAAGTCACAAACCCTTATGATAAGCTGTCACTGTATCACTTATCACAAACTACCACTCTTGAAAGACGACTTGAAATGTGTGGTATGTGCTATGTAATTACTCAGGTAAAGTGCTATGCGCACAGCAATAGAAACCTTTATGGGCACCCAACTAGATTAGCTCTAATAGTTCTTTCGGGTGCCCAGCCACTACTTACTGTTAATTTTCAATATTTGTAATTACTGTTTTGTTAAAAACGGTGGAAATAAATTGTTGTTGCTGTTGTTATAGGAGAAGATTAAAAATTACTCAATTTCCTGTCCAGGTAACTGCATCACAGATGAATCCTCCTGGTGAATCTCTAACACAGCTTATCCTTACTGAAAGTGATATCGACAGAATCAAGTGGGTAGGAGCCCTGCAAGAGCTGCACAAGATACTCAAGAAGAACCAGGAAACGTCTAAAACGGTATACACAGACCTGCATGGCTTTCCTCTGACTGAAGATTGGACGAAACAACAATTGTGATACATAACTATATATATTTAAAAATCGAAATGGTTATAGAAGTATCTTAACGTTTGTTTCTTAAGACAGTTCAATTTAATTTCTTCTCAAGAACGTTTAATAAATCAATTTTACGTGAGTAAAACACTTTGTCGTTTTGCACATTGCACAGTACAAAATTGCATAGTGCTAGCATAAAATCATATCTGAAGAGTTAGTAACATTCTTTTGCTTGTTTAATTATAGCAAGTATTTCAAGCCAAGGAAGTTGTTGACTCAACATTACATGTCATCAAACAAGCATTGTGTGCAACAATTGTTGGTAAGTGTTTTTCTGTGTTCTTACGCATTGTTGGAGAAGCAGTTATTGTTTTGCTTGAACATTTTAAAATTTGTTATGAACACCAATGTCTACAGTATCAGACAAAAGAAGAGAAACATTACGATATATATTATATATACATGAGGTTGTATATAAAAGCTGTGTGTACAAGAATCAATTCACACATTCCTTTGCTTGACAGCCATGCCAGTGTATTGCCCTATTTATCTTCTCTCTTTAGTCGTGCCTATAAATCCAGTTTTGGTTTTCTTAGTGGTATTAGTTTTTGTGTCGAGAATGTCCATAAAATGCTGCCACTTGCACCCTTGCTAGCTTGTGGGATGCTATATGAGGTCATATATGGTTTTACGCGATCCCTACATTGTTACTATTAGCACAGTCGGTACAGTATGTGCCTACAGATCCTGTGCCTTCCACCTGGCAGGTTGAGGATTTGATTCCTGGTGGAGACATTTTTTCACGCTTTTTCCATTTTCTTTTTTCTTTTCCTTTGCAATTTTAACTTTCACAAATATGTAAAATAAGACATCGCATTGGTGCAGCACGACTACAGGCTGTGTGCAGCAGCACCTTGTTTGTGTTATATTGTACGTAATAGACATTTTACCAAAATGGCTGCAAGTGCCTTAAGGATTGGAAACTGGATATAAGCTTTGGGACTAAGGGAATACACCACACAGGTATATTACAAACGTTTTCAATCCCATTGAGATTTCTCTTTGTGTTCCTGAGCATACACCGAATTGCCAATGTTCCTATCATGACAAGTGTCCATTTTAGAAAAGTGACTGTTAATGAAATATGTTGGACGTATGATGAAGTAAGTTGAGAGTACGTTTTATCTTAACTTTGAAAAAGGTTACAACTAACAATGAAACATTGCTTCCCAGACACTGACAGAGTTGTGGTTGGATCAGAAGATGGTCTCTACTGCATTGAACTCATGAAAGAAAGTAAGCTTTTCATGACACTTACTTTTGTGTTGGATGCCCTAGGTGGTTGAGATTTATATAAATATTTTTTATTTATTTGTACGTAGGGCTTTGTTGACTTGTTGTTTGAATTGTAGGTGTTTCGAGAATTGGTGACAACAAGAGAGTGGCCCAAGTTGAGCTCTTGAGTAATGAACAGCTTCTTGTTATAATATCAGGTATGTGGCTGCTGGGTGGACAAAGGTTGTACCAACTGAATAACTTTAAGTGACAAGTGGACAGTAGACAGATTGTAATAGGAATTTGGACATGCGAAAAATTATGAAAACTAGTGGGATGTTATGCTAAGTAATACATGTTTCCTAGTTAGCTACTTGTCAGACAAAGTGTTAAAGGTACCCTAAATTCATGTCCATACCACAATGTATATTGATTGCCATGACAACTCTGCTCTGCTAAGAACAAAGATGGAGTTTCACTCCATGACTGTATATTGTATACCATTTTTAACTATTAGCACAATACACAACACTAGGTGGACCCAAATACATTTACCTTCACTCATGGTTCCTGCTTTTGCTCAGACGAAGGTGTTAATGTTTAAAATATGAGCTGCATGACCACATATCCTTGTAGGAAGTACATTTTGTACTGGTTTTACCTTCTATTAGTAAAACAATTACCATTACTGCAATGCGAGTGTTGTAATCTAGCCTAATTTGAATTTCAAGAATGCAGAAAGCAGAGTTTAGAGCATTAAGTTTTGAAAATTTTCCATGGCAACACCTCCCTCCCCTCCCCCCCAGATCAGCCTAGAAGTGGGATGTGATGTGATTTGTTGCTGGATTTGTTGGATTGGTCAATTTCATTGTTTGGGATATTGAATGTAATGTTATGATGTGGGTTTGTACTGCGGTGTATATATGATGAAGTGAAATGATCTTCGCAGTAATATACGC
>JANVCJ010033330.1:0-13794 GCA_026413505.1 Epizoanthus ramosus | reverse complement strand
AGAATCGAGCTGGTTGGAAAAGTTGATCAACCAAACCAACCAAAAACGGTTTTTTCCCAATAGAACACAAAAAATCTCAAACAACCCAACCAACCAAAAATGGTTGCTGCCAATAGAACGCGCCCTAAGTTTAGGAATATATAGAAAAAGTTAGCTGTAGCTAAAGCCATCTCAATCAAAAGAAAGCAGATATTTTTTGAATTTTCTTTTAAAGCTCGCAAGTGATAGACTATCCCTTATTTCAAGGGACATGACAGGATCTCTTACATAAAGTACTATTCCTCGGCTCCATTTCTCTGTGGTAGTCTAGCCGCGTCGACGGCGAGGTTACCTATTTTCGTCCTCCCTTTTGAACAAAGTTTGGTGACCAGGCTAGCACGCATACAAACTCAGAAGATGATTGGGTACGAGGCTAGGGGTATCCATCTCTCGACCACAGAAAGAGAGCATGTGTGCTGAACTGTGCCCTTGTACTGGACAATCAACCACTGAAGGTTGTCACTTCCACAAAGAATTAGGAGGTGGAGTGTTCGCAATATTCGGACGAGCGCGAGCCTATAGTAGAATCAGACTACTAAATAAATTTTCGTTATTTTTGCCACAACCAGAAAAGTCCAATATCGTTATTCAGGAACTATAAATAGCATTATTACCATTACCACTACCATTACCACTACCATTACCATTACCATTACCATTACCATTACCATTCCATACACACATTTTTATATAACATCAAATTATATCTCTCTTTTTAACTTTGACTGTGAAGCGACTCTGGACATCTTGGAAGAGGCGCTATACAAATACTTTATTATTAGTATTATTATTATTACCATTACCATTACCATTAAACATTGCCATTTACCATTACCATTTACCATTATCATTACTATAATTATTACTATTACTATTACTATTAATATACTATTACTATTGCCATTACCATTACCATATCATTACCATTACCATCACTATCACTATTATACATTACTACTACTATTACTATTACTATTGCTAATGCTATCATTATTGTTATTATTATTATTATTGTCTCACCTTATTGCCAACAATTACAACGGGAGTAGTTGGCACAATCATGCCCTTCTCCCCTTTCTCCTGTATCACCTGCTCCCATATCGCGGTGACGGCGTGAAAGCTCCATCGATCCGCTACCGAGTACACAAGTACAAAGCCATCTCCAGTTTTGATATATTCATCCCTCATGCGGCAGAAAATTTGCTGTAATATAAAGTATAGCCATTACACAAAAACAACAACAACAATAATAGCAACCACTCCAACAACCATAACATTTATTTTGGACAGCACGTTTTTGTTTAAAATTGAGGGGTTCTTCCTCCTCATCGAGAACACTTCCCCAAGGGCCATACCCTGCACAAACATTTCAACAGTAAAGTAAGCATGATGCATGGGCAACATGGCAAGCGTTAATAGCCGACACAACTTCAAAGTTCTCGGACCAGAAGAACCAAGTGCCCACAAAAGATGTAATTGCACTGGGGAACACCAAATGTCCGCTTGAAGGTGCCTACCTGTACCAAGCCATTGTTTCAGGTGGAAATCGCGAACCTAAGATCTACATTGGCATGACCGAGCGTAATTTTAAAACACTCTTCCGCAACCATTAGCTCTAGTTTTCCAATAGAAGATACACCTCTAGCACAACATTGTCAAAATACATATGAGGGAGTTGAGAGATGCCGAAGTTAACCTCGAAATTGAATGTCCATTATGAAAATAGCCAAACCATACAGAAGTGGAGCAAACAATCCAGCCTACCTTCAGGAGAAACTCTGCATTATTAACTCCACCAAGGGACCCCTTTTGAACAAAAGATCTGAACTAGTTGCTAATTAAGTGCCGCCACGAAAACAAATTCTACGCTACAAATTTCAAACCACCACAATTCCATTTTTGCTAGTCTGATCGCCAGCGAGCTGAGTGTGAAACTCGAGTCACCGAGAAAATTTTAACATATTAGCCTTATACCCATTTTTAAACTATCTTAAACACATTTTATGTGTATCTCCGCTGTACACCATGCCGTGTCGCAACCCGTAATGACTTACGTATTTACGTATGTACATACGAATGTATGTATGTATTTTTACACGTGATACTTACATGGCCTGCAGTATCAATCAACTCCACATCTACGTCTATACCGTTAACAGCTACGCTTGTTGGATACGTATCCTCTGCGTGAGCAACAAAACACGAGTACATACTTGTAACCACTTTTACAAACTTCAAACGATAAGGAGGGGTGGGTGGGGTTGTGGAGCTTTCTCCAGATCAGTATAGTCGTGGTTATGATTTATAACGAGTTTTACAGAGAACGATGAGGGGTGGGTGGGGTTGTAGAGCTTTCTTCAGATCAGTATAGTCGTGGTCTTGATTTATAACGAGTTTTACAAACTTGAAACGATACGGAGGGGTGGGTGAGATTGTAGAGCTTTCTCCAGATCAGTATATAGTCGTGGTCATGATTTATAGGGCCGGGCGCCGGTCCAAAGATATTCAGTTCAACGTGTGTGTACACTCTTCTTCTTAGTTTTTGTAAGAACCACATTTACAAGAACACACGGACTCAAATTTGCCTAAATGCTATGGTTAGAATAAGAACAATCTCAGGATGAGTTTCCGAACCATGAACCTCGTGACTAAATTAGCAATAGCCGGACCCTGGTAAGGAAAATTAGCATCTGAGGTCCTACTTGTAACAACAGGCAGGTATGGAGAATTAATTGAAACAAGAACAATTTGATTTATATATTTAGGCTGAATTTGCAATTATTGTTAAATAGATATGATTATATAAAATATATGTATATAAGTATTATGTAGTTAAAATTGTCTTTATGAAACAACTACTTGGTATAGGACCAAACGTAACAACTTCTATGGATATACATGCATAGATGTTTGACTGATGCTGGCATTAAATTAGTGTGATTCCTCACTGAGTAATACGACAGGATGTTTTGGTTGAGATTGTGTGGAAAAAGCCAATGTTTTTGGGCATACCCAGGCAAGGTATTCGTCCACAAAGCCAAGTATTGGAGACATGTATCGGTTCATAAAATGAGGGTTTCTGAACCGCCCTTGTTTGATTGTGCAATGTCGGTGATTAGTTTGTGCTTCAGTATCTTGAACACTAATATAATAATATTATTATATGGATGTGAGTGTTTTACTGAGAACTAAACCACTCGTAGAATCCATACGACACTACATCCGGGTCCCGAGTGGCATATTTCCCATATGTTACACTCGTGCGATATTGTTCTTGTCACTCGAAGATAAAATCCATATCTTCTCGCTACCGTGTAATATCCTCTATATATTTAATATTTATATAGCGCTGACTGAAACTACAATCGATAAATATGTGAATAAAAATATTAACATTGGATTTAAATACTAATAAAGCCTATAAGACTAGTAGAAATTAAAATGCATCTGTGCAGATGCATAGTGCATATGTCCAAAATGATCTAAATTATAGAAGTTGAAGCATAACACTATATGATATACGTATTCGTGTACAAATAGGTGTTAAGGTGGCTCTTGAAGCAGCTTACGGAGGGAGTTCCAGAGAATGGGGACGGCCCTTGCAAAAGCAGGGTCACCAAACATCTTCCGGTGCGTAGTTGGTACAACAAGGAGATCTGAATATTTTTTCACAAACAAACCCCCTCATAGCTGGATTGTCTGTCTAGTTGTTTGCGATATGACTTATGTTTCCCCTACATTCATAGAGCAACAAAAATTACTCAATTGAGTGCAATTTCAAAGTTGAAAGCTCAGTTTCACGAAATTACGTTCTTCACTGGTATGCAAAAATTTCAATTTGCAATCAAATTGACCATCTTTGCTAAAACATAATTAACTTTTGTAGCCCCTTAGTAAAGGAAAACTGTAAACTTTATGTTTTTCCTAAACAACATCTTGATCATGTGATTACCAAAAATGTATTGAATTCGTTTATTTAGCGATGGTACTTGTAACCAACACTTATATACTTATAACTTACTTATAAATTGGGGGTATTCATTAACTTTATCGATCTTGCTGTTCTGGAATGCATTGTTTATCTTTTAAACCACGCATATAAATTTATATGCAAAGTCGAAATTTGTGTAACTTTTCTGTACTGTCAATGCTAGATAATTGCGTAATATGGTTGAATTATGAAAGGGCAAGACCTAGTACTTTCAAATGCTAAAAATGGTTTCCTTTATGTTGTATGTCCGGAAAATCTGCATGAAAGATTGCAAAGGACACTCGAGAGCCCTTTCGTATTTCATGAATCCTGGCCTGTCTGTAAGAAGCGACAACACTTACAACATAACAGGGCCAACGAGCTAACAGAGATGTGACAGAAGAAACATAATCTGATAACAATAGGAGATTCATATTCACAGTAAGTTGAATTGATAGACGCTTTAACCGTTCAACAATGTGAACAATAAAGGATTAGTGCAGATTGCCATATGTACTTACTGCAATAGCAATTTAGTCGCCACTAATTAGATGGTCGTCTAGCCAATCCAAGTTGTACTATGAATTAAAATGCTATCGTTTCTAATTAAGTTAAATAACGTTTACAGGAAGAAATGACCTCTTTTATCGATTTCATGACATAAAGTAGGAGATAAAATAAGGAGCTACAACGACAAAATAAAGTCGAGTGCATGTGTTTGGGAATAACCTCTTGTTGCGTAAAGGTAAAGTATATATATACTTTGTACGATTTCTGTTTGATTTTCAACAACGGCTAGGCAAAATATCGAGAGAAGTTTTCCTGTAGCTAATTTTCTTCGGAGACGTGGTGGCCCAGTGGATAGCGCCTTAGAACTTGAGACCAAAAGATTAATGGTTCGAGCCTGGCTGCTGGCACTCGCATCGGGTAATGTCCTGGGGCAAGATATTTACTCTTAATAATCTTACAGTGCTTTTCTCTTACAGTGCTTTTCTTCACCCAGGTGTATAAATGGGTACATGGCATGCATATTGTTGGGGGACAAACCTGCAAAAATGCTGGGGTTCACTCTGCAATGGACTAGCATCCCACACGGGGAGAAAAGTGATACCTTCAAACTATCCTGAGTTTTGGTCAAAGAATTAGACTTTGTATAATTTTCATTTCATAGGTTAAAATATTTTGCCACAAGAACGGATAAGTTCTTCAATTGTTCTTTGTCTTCAATTCTTTTATTTTTTCTAAGTACATATATGGCCTGAAAAGTTGGCTTTTTATACAACATTTGCAGCAAGAAATACATATCTCGGTAATAATAAAAAACTCACCAATTTTATGCCAGTATCAATAAAATGCTTTTTTGTACATATGGCGATACGTAATAATGCATGCCTATAAAAGATGGCTTTCCCAACACATAACAGTCATGTTTGTGTTTAATCAACTTTGTTGCTTTTTTGACCAAAGGAAATGACATTCCTGGAACCAAAAACATTGTCTGCCACTGTCGTGATTAGACTAAGTATATATAGTTTTACAGCACGCGTTGCATGGGGATACATGGTTTCAAAGCCTCGTTCATTCTCAATTTTACTGTTTATAATACATTTTCTGACACTCGGTGAACTTAATAAAAATCTCCGGCGAAGAAGGAAAGGCGCTAACCGCGGTCGAATGTAAGTAAGTGGTAACGAAATGTGCACTGATCAGCAGGAGAGGCTTTATTAGAAAAGCCCTGAAAATCGGCTTTGACAAAATCTACATACTTACTAATGGCCAACGAAACAATGTCGGAAATGGTCTAGACAGGTGTCCAGAAAAAATTACTCTACGCACAAAAGGATTTAAATGAGGTATTTTGTAACTGGAACCACCGCGGTGAAGAACTAGAAATAGTCCCACAAGAAGACATTTTACAAGTTCTCTTGTAATTTAGCTAGACTGCACTCAGCAGAGTACTATATAGGAAATCGGTATTCAGTTATCCTTCGAAATTTTGACCCGTCAAATATACTGAAGCAGCCAAAGTGACAACTTTGGATACACGGCCTACGGTAAATCAGCAAACACGATTAGGCTAGGAATGTCAACATTTTGGTCTGTTTGGAGGTGTTTCAGCGTTCGAGCTTTGATGGTGCACCTGTGACCATTTCCGGAACATTTGGATACATGAATATGAGCTTTTATAAATATATGCTATAAAATTTCATGATTCACTGTAAAGTCACAAGATAACTGCAAATATGTGCATTAAATGTACTAGATGTAGCTTTTTATTTCACTAAAGTGCATACAAAAGAAACTACTTCCAAAAGTAGAAACAGACATTTTTTCAAGAATGTTTATAATATGAAGCGAGAACGAAAGAAACTATTTCGCATGAATAAACAGCAAGACAAAAAGACCTAAATTTGGCTTTGACAGTTTAATTAAAATACAGTTAGCAGTTTGAATAGTAAATAAAAACAGGAAGTAAGGTGTAAAAGAAGGCTATTGAGTGAAACATATATCTTTTGTTGAGTCAAATTGAACGTAGCAATTTAGAGCACTATGTAATCAAGTCTGTTTACAGAAGCCGACAATCAAAGAAATCAATTCTGTGATTGAGATGCGTGAGTGGATTTGATAGCAGGAAAGAACAGCAAAACATTCAGTAATGAGCTGGGATAAGTTAATTAGATGTGGAGTTGTTTGCAAATAGAGAAATTTGTGTTATCTCTGCATTAACACTTACCGATGGTGGGCACATAAGTGTTCGAGAATTCCTGGGAGACATATCGGATAGTAAGCGCTGCAAAACAGGAAAGAAAAGTCGAGGTTAGTGGGTTTATTTGCTATCTCTCGACAGCAACTATCTTTCCGACAACACAGATCATAAATCTGCAATTTCGTGTCTCTCTGCGTTGGGATTAATAAGCAAACATTATGACAAAACGTGATCCGTCTTGATCCACAATGTGTTGGTAAGAGCCGGATTAAAACAAGAAGGTATCTCTATTGGACTTGTGATTTAAACCACAGAAAACAGACAGATCCTAATCTGATTCCAGATATATAACAACAGAACTAACGAAGTTTACTTAAAAGGAATAAGGACTTTAACTTTGTACTTAAGTCTTAATTGTCCGAGACAATTCGATAGGTTCTCCATCCGACGAACGAAAGGCAAACCGAATTCATCTGAGTATACGGCTAATCGAGGGGGTGTATTAGCCGAACTCAAACTTGTCTGTCCCCAAATGGAGTTGGTTATTGCGTAGTTTTTTTAATTCTAAGGACTGCAAAGTGCTCAATTCAACATATTCATATGTATACGAAATACTACATTACGACAAGAAGTAGAACACGTTTTAAGCCATTTGTTAAGAGACGATTTTGTTAAACAGACGCAATGATTCGGCTCTGATATTTCAGTATGGCGTAGAGCAGACAAAAGACTGCTTATGTAGCTTAGCTCCTGAATATAATTTACATTTTGATTTTACAGCGGCATGAACCAGTTTTGGAAAATTGTAACTCCACTGGCAACTTCACCTGTTCTTCGCTACTAACATAAAAAATGTCTGCGAACAAATGGTATCGGCTCAACAAACTGCTTGATTCTATACGATATGCGTGAAAGCCAAAACCAAGAATATGTTATCAGCTCTTCTGATTTCTATCAGTATATTGTCAAAGTTGTCCATATACTCTACATTGCTATATATACTGCTAGTTTTGCTGGAAACGAACGCTTGGATTATTCTGGTGAGCCAAATTATAAGTATGAAACTTTGTAAAGGGGATCTCGTGAAAAGAGCCCTCAAAACACTTGTTTCCCAAACGTTGTATACCTATTTCTAAAAACATATATTGTGACAAGATATCAGCAACTGAAGGGGCTTAACTGATTTAAATCTATATCACATTTATGGCTGTTTTTGAGGTAGAGAAACGATGTTATTTTAGCAAAACACTAAACACTTGAAGTTACTTTGTATGTTTGATAAGAAATGGAGAACGTAGATTGTGATTGAAGAGAGTAAAGGAAAAGCAATGCATTTGGAAGTCATATGCTCAACAATCCCGTGGCGAATGCCGAGTGTTTGTATATAAATCATTTCTCTCACTGGATATTAGCATAAAGTTAACTTGCCAACTGAAGTCTAGTTCGCTTTTTAGTCCATTTTAGCGATTTCTGGCTATTGTAGACCGACCGTACCTTTAGGATTATCTCACACACATCAAGCTTGACTTTTCGGCTGCGCAAGCATTGGAGTTTTGTACTTGCTTTGTAGTGAATTACAGTAACTTAGAAACACAAAGTTTGGCGAAGGATTACTTAAGTTTGAACAAGTACAAATTTATGCTTTCATTTGAAACCTAGCAAGCAAATACCACATCCAATCGAACTACAAAGGCACAATCCACTGCTAGCTTCCTCTTTCTGGGTTTCAAGGGATCTTTTACGTGTACAATTGTAACTATATCTATTCACTATTATTCCCGTTTCGCTGGGATCGTTCACGGTCGCTGTAGAACGGCTAGAATCGCTGGTGACATTCAGTTTTCAGCGAACCTAACAATAACAAAATATCACAATACAGTGTACGGCAGTTCATTTAAAGGTTCAGTTTCGTGGCTATATTAAATTAATTTCAGATTTCTAAATAAACTTTTATGTTTCATATATAAGTAAAGAATGTTAAAAGAAATAACTTCTTTCTAAACGGATAACCTTTGATTGTGCATGAAGGGCAGTAGACGTTCCAACCATTTGAGGGCTATCAGTTCTAATAATTTATTCTACAATCAGCTACAATCTACTTGAAGGTGTCTGAACACATTTTCATGGTTCAATTTTGTACATATCATAGCGTTACACACGCCAAGATATTCCAATACACCGTCAGGGTACATTAAGGTGCGTTTTTTGCTCTACTCCGAAAACGGAGTAACACGTTTTTTTAGCTTACTCCAGTTTGCTCCGAAATTGGAGTTACTCCGTTTTACTCCATGTCTTGACAGAGAGTACATCGGAGTAGGTTTAGGAGTACTCCGAAAACGGATTTCATGTATTTTTGGGCTTGAGCTTGTGCTATCGTCAGTGCTTTCGTGACTTTGTAAATAGTTCCAGGCTCTAAGATTATATTGAAACTCACGGTCGACATGTTTGGATGACAAATTACTCCGTTTTGAGATTTCGCATTTCTTTCGACTTTCTACTCCGATTTAATCCGGTTTACTCCAAGAGGATTACTCTGTTTTCGGAGTAGACCAAAAAAACGCGCCCTAAAACAACACAATATTATAGTCGTGGCCACACTAGCTTTGTTGCATCCGTATAACTCCAGTGCATATACACGTGCAATATACTCGGTATTTCGGTGTTAACTGCATATGAAATGAAAATCTCAACCTAGTTTTTTTTAC
The DNA here is from genome assembly GCA_026413505.1 of Epizoanthus ramosus. Lineage (NCBI taxonomy): Eukaryota > Metazoa > Cnidaria > Anthozoa > Zoantharia > Epizoanthidae > Epizoanthus > Epizoanthus ramosus. The sequence goes on along the minus strand of JANVCJ010033330.1, from coordinate 4,373 downwards.
AAGAACTCAAACTTGACTGATTATGTATAGGCCATTGCATAAATGGAAGAAGTATTGTAATATACCTAAGGGAACATAATTTTTGACTTGTTCAAAGTTGAGAACTTTTATCAGTAAGACATTGGGCATTGTTGTACATATGTAATGAATGCGTTTATGTCGCCATGACAAACCATGATTCATGAACCTACGTTTCACCCTTAAATTGTCAAGAGAACTGAATACTTTTTCTGCAATAGTTGTTTTGCGCCCTCTCCGGCTCTCTCACTATATTTGTGCACCAGTTGCGGATTTATCAATCAGCAGTCACGCGAGGCTTTGGAATACTCCTGTAGCATTACTCTAGACCTGGCGGAAAGTCCCCAAGGCAGCTATTTACATTATGTTCCATCATTAATGATGATAGTTGACACGTTAAACCTTTTGGAGCTTTCTATCTGTTATTGTTGCACAAAACCTGTGACAAAGCCTTGTGGAATTATTGTAAAGCCATACGAAGATATTAATTTACGAGAATGATTGTTTTAATCTGCTGATCAAAATATCACCGCTCCTAAAATACTGAGACTTGTATCTCCGAAGCATATTCACGATATATAATTTGTTCTTTGCCACCAAAATAACTTGTATGCCAAGTATTAAACGTATCAACTCATAGTTGTCCTTAATATGGAAGGACAGAGAGCTTTTTCTGCGCTCTCCTACACATAACAGATAACTCGTAAGTTTACATTTTTCAGTCTTCAAATTAAACCTGGTGTGAACAGGTTCGCGAGAAGGAAAGCCCGTTAGAGTTATCATGATCGCTTGTATACTAACTTGCAACCTGGAAAATACACTTAGAAATGTTGCTACTTGCAAGAGTGCATGTGCGTGAAATAAGCTCCATGTTCCAGCAGAGTAGGAGAAACTAGACTCCTGTTGTCATAATCTAACGCTCTGGGCGCTGAATAGAATAATTACGACATTCATAAACAATCGTGCAACACCCACTTATATAATTATAATGTTATCACCGCTTGATTCTTTAAAACTAGCTGGGACCCATCAGTTTTCCATGTGCGGTCCTCCGGTTTTGCTCTGAAAAGACGCAAAATCTTCACCCAGTTTTACGTTTGTTTGTGAACTTGATTATCTTGAAGTTGAGTCTATACGTCAGGGGAATTGATGTCTCAGTGCGTACGAAGACACTGTTCGCGTTGTCGTAGACATCCTGATCGGAACTGTTTGAGTTGAGCCGTATTACAAATCACAAGCATCATATACGTCAACAGGTATTACGGCAGATTAGTACTGAATGGTCCTTGATGAAATGTCAAGCAAAACCCGACTGTTATGCACAACGCCATATATAAATATTAAAACAACCGTTTGTCCTTTGAAAATGCACAGATCCCGTCAGTGACTCAAAATTTTGTATTCAGCTCACGACACTAAATCACAGACAAGTTGCACCATCAAGTTTATCAGTTCCAATATTATTTTCGTTTTATTTTAACGACTTTATTTGGACTTACAAAATTAGCAGGCAATAAATGTTACAACGACACGGAGACCAACTATGCGATATAGAAAGAAAAGCATAACAGATACATGTACAGTTGCCAAGATCTAAAGGTGGGACACGAACGGGACTTAGTCCCATGCGAGGTGTCCATCGTGGTCGTGGTTAAAACAGAAAAATAATAAAACATGTTGGAAACAACAGAAATGCCAAAATGACTAAATATGACATGGGCATGATCTGCATAGGGAATCAGTCAAGCTAATTTCTTTCTAACTTTACAGTAAATACAATCTTGTAGTTCTGTTATATCAAAGAAGCTGTTCCTATATACTTTATGGAAAATCCAGCCCAAATTGCTGTCAAATTCTTCTTATTTAATCCATCTTCGTTTAACGGCAATATTCGATAATCTTTCCATTTTGAGTATTTTCTACCGAGTATTCCGTAGTAAAGAAGTATTTAGACCGTTGCATAGATTGCTAATTGGAATGCATGGCTGAGAAAATGCAGGATAATGACTTTTGTAAACCATTATCGGAATATTTTTATCGTTCACCATTATCCTTCTTATTTATGGCCCTCCTTTCGTAAAAAAATTCCGAATTTATTCGAAATCATTTCGGACAATCGAAACCAACATTCTTTAGGCTTGTGGACTACCTTATAAGAAATTTCGATTTCCTTGATTGTCTGAATTAATTGTCTTGATTGGGGAATTAAATTTCAGAAAAAAATCGAGTTGTTCCGAAATGATTTCGTGATGTTGGAAATTATTCCGAAATGGTTTCGAAATTGTTTCGAAATGGTTTCGAAATGATTTCGATGTGTTGGAAAATGTCCCGAAATGGTTTCGATTGTCCGAAATGATTTCGAATAAATTCGGAATTTTTTTACGAAAGGCGGGCCATACTTATTTCTGTTCATTTCGAATTCCAAATAACAATTTCCTTTCTCCCGTTGTGATTGCGATGAAGCAAAATATCTAACAAATCTTTGTTTTACTTTAATAAATTGCCAAAATATGTTCCCTGATAAACTACTAATCACTTCTCCCAAAATTTAGTAATAATACAATGGCGAATTATCAAAGTTTCCATAGTTGTTAACCCCTCGGTGGTAGACCTGGCATTTCGCATGAACTGTTGCCAACAACTTGTATAAGAACATTGATGTCATAAAACAAACGAGTATTGATAATCGACTGCTATTTCTTGTTTCCGTTCAGATATCATATTTCAACACTGCTACCCCTTTGGCCATCTCTATAGTTGAGAATGAACCCTGTAAAGAACTGTTTCGAAAATACAACCCCTACCACCCCTATTAGTTCCCCTACCCCCAAGTCCATTACTTATCCAATTCATCCGCTTGGGTTCCAACAATCGAATTCAAAGTCCTGTTAATAGACTGACTAGAATAACAGAAATCGAGAATGTTAGAACAGGGTACAACGGACAATCGCTAGTTGAAAGACAGCATGAGAAACCGTACATATCTGTGGCAAATGCTGTGGACATTAAGCCGTTGGTCTAGTCTCTCGACATTCTATCGGGGGATTTTAAGGAACCCACGCACTTGTCGATAAGAGTAGGCTAATGCCTGTGTTGTCTGCCACGTCTTCTCTATTCTATACTGAAGTTTTGTATATTGAGATTATGCATGGACCGTATTGCGGCAGCCAGTGACGCCTTCAATGCTTTCGGTTCGATCTCTCTGATTCTGTAAAGCGCATTTGAACATATTCCCATGGAAAATGCGCAATTGTATTGTGATACTATAAATGCGGGCATAAAAGTAATACCATTACTCTTTCATTGCTTGTTCCGAGCGCTCTAGATCTGTTCTCTTAGTGAGAGTTTCGGCCGGATACCAAGGAAACGAAAGTTACCTGAAATAGTTCATGTGCTTTCGGATGAGACTAAACACGTGTATCATGTATTAATACTTATTTAATCCATAATGCAGTGAACAAAAGTCAGGTTTTGTGATGACCGAACCTATCTAACTTTAATGTATTGTTTGTGTAGGTGTTTCGACCCTGGGAATTTCTGGTCTAGCCGCATCGAGACAACGCCACTTCCCCTGGTCATTTTGATTGACACTTTAGGAAATGCCATTTTCTGCGGCCTATTTTCTATTCAGATACAATTGATTCATAAATATACAAAATACTTTTAAAATGAAGTGGGTTGGATAATTCAAACGTTTCAAAGAAGCTTGTCAGGACTGTTTTATATTTTCATAAATTTGTGTTTTATTTGGGGTTGATATTTATTACATGAAAAATATGACTATCTTGTGGAGAATTTATAAATTAAGCGGTTTCAATCGATATCACTAAATACCAATTAAATTCAACATCAATTTTGAATTGCGTAGTAAAAACTGAGTATACACGCTCTTCGACCCCAAATAAAGAAAAACAAATCGGAGACATCTTCACAGTTTTATACTATTTTCATGAAATAGAAATTGGACGAAATCTAGCCTACCTTATAACATATAATGTGTAAACAGCGCCCTTGAGCACCTTGGAAAGTGGCGCTATATAAATCTAATTATTATTATTATTATTATATAATATAATTATTACTAGTTTTATTACATTAGTTTCATCATCATCATCATCATCATCATCATCATCATCATCATCTTCTTCATCATCATCATCTTCTTCTTCATCATCATCTTCTTCATCATCATCATCTTCTTCTTCATCATCATCTTCTTCATCATCATCATCATCACTTTCATCAACATCAATGTCAACGTCACCATCAACATCACGATTCTTCTTCTTCTTCTTCTTCTTCTTCTTTTTCTTCTTCTTCTTCTTCTTCTTCTTCTTCTTCTTCTTCTTCTTCTT
>JANVCJ010033329.1:0-22416 GCA_026413505.1 Epizoanthus ramosus | reverse complement strand
TTCTTATTAGCTGTGTTTTCCGTATTAAACTCATACAAATTTGGAACGAAATTTTGTTTCAGCCTCAGTTTGTTCTTGTTTTTCACACGATTTCAGCCTCAATGTTCTTATTAAAAAAAAGTGAATTGGGAACTTCGAGGGCTAAGGTTGTTAGGTAAATCACTGTCATAAAATGTTTGTTGGCCTCTCAACTGGTTTATATTCTGACACCCGACCCAAGAGAGTTCATTAAAGACAATAAATAAAAGTCTATTCCAGTTTCTTTGGCGGGACGGAAGGGGAGACAATAAAAATATCAGAAATGATAAATGATTTAATGAAAATGGCGGTTCAAGTGATAGATATTGAAACCTTCAATTGTTCCCTAAAGTCTGTGTGGATCAAGAAGTACCTCGACAATGTAAACACTAGTATAAAGTGCAAAGGTTTTTTCGTCTTTCATCTTGCAAAATTAAACACGGCGGAGAAACGTTTTTAGGCAATCTGAACACAGATGATATCAATTTTCTAAATATTGAAGATGAGTTTTTGAATACATTTGGGCAGAAATAAATTTCCAAAGCAGTTCAAATAATCTTCAAAAACTAGTTAATTAGAGTAGAAAAAGCAAGAAGATCTATCAACCATATAACTGAAAGATCTATTGGATGAAAACAAAACATTTCTACAAGAAACTAAGAGAAAATTACAATTTTCAGACTTACGAATACTCTCATCCAAGTGGCAGATTGGCCTGTTTGTTTATTTATGCAAAGGTATTTGCGCTCCTACAGGCTTGTTACTGTAACTGGTTTAAAACTGTCCTTAAAGCCGGGGTCAAACGAGGATGAGAGTTGATGAGAGTCCAAACTCTCGCTCTCGTTTGACTGCCCACTCTCATGCACTCTCATCGACTCTCGTGCACTCTCATAAACTTTGAACATGTTCAAATTTTAGATGAGAGTCGATGAGAGTTTCATACGTTCTTTTTATGTTCGCGTCAACTCTCTTCAACTCTCATCCTCGTTTGACTGTGCGCATGAGAGTTGAACAAAACTCTTCACGACTTTTGTTCGTTGCCAATCTCATCGACTCTCATCCTCGTTTGACCCCGGCTTAACACTTAAGACAGTTGCGACTCTATTCCATACAAGGGAAAGGACCCAAAACTTTGAATTACAAGTTGAATCTCAAACTTCAACCACAACACGACCAACAATGCTAAATCCATTTTCCTAGAATATGAACACATGGACACAAGGTGTCTTTCATTCCCACTTTCGCTCTAAATCCTCGATCAAATTCTGGTTCTCGTTTAATTGTCAATCAATGTGCTCTGATCAACTCTCGTGTGCATCAAAATTTGAAAATGTTCACATTTTCATGAAAATCAATGAGTTCTTGGGTTTTGTTTGCAAACGTTGGCCTCATCAACTCTTATTCCTCGTTTGACCGCACATATGAAGGTTGACTAAACTCTTGTCCAACTCTCACCACCCGACCCTCACACAGCTCTCATCCAGCTTTAAATCCTCGCACTCAATTCCAAGTCTTCTATCAGTGCTCGAAATTAAGAAATGAGTTTGTTACTATAAATATTATTCCAGACCTCCCAGTCAAACATACATAGGGGATACTACACGTTAGCGAGAACATATGGATTTTATGTTCGAGTGTCCCACGAACGAGTGAGATGTTGTTCTTGCCACAAGATCCATATCTTCGAGCAGATCATGTAATACTCTTTTTATTATATGGAAAACAACAAATCCGAATGAGACACGGTTTAAGGAACCAAGAAATGATACAAACTGACATATCGATATGTCATGCACGCGCGTAACATATGAAAATCTGCCACTCCGGACCCAGATGTAGTGTATGCATTCTTCAAGTGGTTTAGTTTTCAGTAAAATACTGGCGTCCATAAAATAAACATAAATATCCTAGTCCCTGAATTCGTTGGTAACAATTACTAACATGGGAACTAGATTAAGCAGACATAAATACTATATCTTACCGACTTTTTAACCGTTTCTATGAATGAACTGGCCGTGAGCAACATCTTTGTTTTCAACCTGGCAATTTAGATGTTACTTTACCCTGTTTTCATGATTACTGTCAGAAATTGCTTCAACTGGTTGCGATGCAATATAAAAGGTGCGGAAACGATTACCACTTAAGGGCCTATGACACAACTGTGTTTCTTGTATTTTGACACTCCCTCGCTAAAATATAATCACTTTATCGTTTCTTATTTGCTGTTGAATTCGAAGTTGTATGTCGTGTTTCATGACTGCTAGGCTTTTCATGCCAAATGCGGTGACATTATCTCTTTAATTGTATTCAAAATCCGTTAAAGAGCAATTTAATAACATGGAATAGCCCCGAGAAGTCTTACTGGTGACTTTGATTTGAATGTAAAACATTTCCGTTTAGAAACACACAATAGATACAGCATTGAGGTCACGTACGTATGAGCAATTCAAACTGACATAAAAGCATTTTTGAAACCGTACATTTTGGAAGTTCTGATTTTTGCGGAATTCTGCACCACAAGTCCCGAGAATGACAGCTCACGCAGACACAAAAAGCCATCAAAGTATGGAATCTGATCATGTGCAGTTCCACGCCAACAAAGGCATGTCGAAGTGTGAACTTGAGATCATGTCCTGAAGGCACAAGATAACATGGGAAGAAGCCATTGGCCGGTTAACAGATCCTAGAGCAACCCCTTCTGTAGCAAATGTATTTTGCAAGTGTATTTTGCAGGCAACTGCCACACTCATTCACACTCCAGTTCAAAAAAACTGCTAAGCGTTGCACAGGCTAGGTTGGGGCCTCTAAGGGGACCAAATCCGTATGGTGCGTCTTGATGCGTTTAAGAAGGTGCTGACCCACAGGTAAAAACTGGTTCTCCCACATGTCTCTAAGGATCAGATGGAGTTCCTCGTCAACAGCTGGAAGTTCTTCAGGGTCAAAGGCGATTTCTTCATCTACAATGAGAGAAAGTGCTTGTGCTATTATTCAATCAATTTCATTTCAAACAGATTGGTTATAAAATGTACTAACACGTTCCATCATTACATACGAGATGTCTTTGCATTTCTTGAAATCTGTTTGGAAGTTGCTGCTGTGTCAGATAGCAATTATGATTCTGTTACAGCCTGGTGAGTACATCAACTAAGTTCATCGGTTCAATAAGCCTAGCCTTCCGATGGACATCCAAATGACACCGATAACGTACAGAGTAAATACAGCTAACTTACAAAACTAACTAGGGTGCACCCACCGGAAACTACAAAAAAAACCTGGCCAGTCTACCCAAACGATCCCAGAAAGAAATGCTCCAACGAGAGCTTTGCACAATGTGTCATCAAGAATGTTTCACAAGTTCTTGTTTTGGCATAATACGAGTTACTTTATCTCATCTAAGAAACAACGCAATTAGGAAATGCATTATGTGAATTACATCATAATTCCTTCATGCCAAATTAGTATTTGCAGCATTTCTTTCAGGGATCATTTGGATAGACGAGCCCAGTCTTTTTGTAGTTTCTGGAGTGGCGAATACAGATGATAATTCGGAATATCTAGCAGCTGAAAGTAGCCGTTCAATTAGAAATTATTGATTTTACTTGTAAATCCGTGATCAGAAGAAACAAACAAGAAACAAAACTTTGACAACTCAAGTGTTATCAACTCGGACGGGAACAGAGTTGTTGAGTGAACAACAAGATAGTGGGGAAGGGAACTCAGAAGAGTAGTGATAACCCCCCTCCCCACTGTAAATTCAGGTATGATCGGAATGTGATAATTAATGAGGTGTTAATTACCCCTAGGGGATGTTAATTGCACCGTTGGGGATATGCCTATTGTGTAAATCTGTTGATAGATAGTAATGAGAGGAACAGGAATGTTAATCCCCCCGGGGTTAGGGTTAGGGTTAGGGTCCCCAACGGTGCATTTAACATCCCCTAGGGGTAATTAACACCTCATTATCACATGTAAATCATCCCTACGGGATAATTCATGCCTAATTTTACAGGGGGGGTATCACTACTCAGAGGGTTTCCTACAGAAGGTTCCCTCAACTCATTGTCTACCTAAATCCACAAGGCTAAAGATATCATTGCCGGCCAAACAATGTAACAACAACAAAATATTTATATACTCACCAAGGTAGTCCGTTAGAATCTCTATGAGTTCGAGAGTCTCATGTTCCCCATACGTACTGGCTGAACTTGTGATGTTATCACTAGTGTCAAGAAGGATGCTAACTTCACGTCTTCAGAATTTTAAAATAACTCTACTCTTTATTCTTCGTTATAGCATAGTTATTGGAGGGACTGGTTAGGAAAATCGACGAGTTCTTTGTTATATGTTTTTGTTCTCTATATCCTTTGTTCGTTGGCCTTGACAGTGTACAAAACACAAAAGGTTTTGAATGCAAATAAACGACTAACTAATAGAAACATTGGGTTCACACATAAAACAAAACGATTGTGCATGGACATAACCTGCAATATAGTCAGACAAAAATAGAGACCGAGAGAGAAAGGGAAAGAAGGCCTGACCGAATTACCGCCTGGTGTCATTCCACCCACTGTCGCCTCGAAACACGTGCGTGCCCCAAAAGCCTATTGTTAAGTAACCAATGGGAGAAACATCCAGATTTTGGTTGTTCAACATGACGCCAAACAGTATTTCGGTCAGGCCTTCTTTCCCTTTCTCTCTCGGTCTCTATTTTTGTCTGACGATCTAAAGAAGGCCTGATCGCAGGTTAGCAGCTCCTTTGTTTTCAGGTGTTGGTTATTGTATTTTAGGTGTTAGTTATTGTTTGATTATCCAACCAGAGAGCCGCTTTAACAAGCTGCTAGATGACCCTTTTTTCTGGCTGAAAATAAAGTGCAACCGTTTCCAATTGCCACACTTTTATAGTCACAAAGTAACTGTATTAAAGCGTGTAGTCGTTTTAGCACGAAGAGTTTTATATTCTTGCAGATAATTTAGATATATTGGGGCACATTATCCAGTACGTTTTGCACCAAAAAATACTATTAAACAATAAAAATACATAACTTGGACAATTTAAGTTGAACAACATTGGTATTTGGCAGTAACATAAACTATATAGTCTTCTTTCTTTCTACAAGTCACGTGATGCTTGTATGTTAGGAGAATTGAGAAGTTCACATAAAAAGTAGTATTTCGCGAGCGGGAAATCATTTTTCGCTATTTGTTGTGGTTGATATTTTGTTGGAACATTGGACGCACAGTGAGAAAACATAATCAAATTGGAACCGGTGACTAGCTGATGTCACTTTATGGTTCATCAATGTATTCTCTACCGTCCTGTGAAATAGCGCCCCGTTTTTTAAAACACTCCAATCCGAGGTACTGCCCATCACCAAAATAGGTTTTTTCCGCGCCAGTCAGTCACGTGACCAAATTGAAATATGCCGTAACTCGATATTTACTCATTTCATCATAATATATGGATAGTTGTGTTAATGTATGAGTGACATATTTCATAACAACTGATATCGACCACTCCCCTCAAAATATGAGCTGTTTTAGATCCGTCTTGGACCCATGCCTTGATGTGCCTGAGTATTGAGAATATTACAGGGTAGCGAGAAGATATGGGTTTTATCTTCGAGAGACAAATGTTTAGTAACATTGTTTTAGCCTTTTAACTGAGTACAATATAATTTCTCATTAATATATAATTTCACATAGTCAACATTTTGACCATTCAGTGACAAAAAGCGTGATATAGACGAATACGTACCACGTCCACGGAAAGCTGTCGTAAATTTGTTAAGTGTGCATGTGCCGGTGTATAGATTTGCGTGTGCGCCTTTGTGTCTGCATTGCGCATGTCTGAATATACATGTGGTTGCGTGCGTGCGTGCGTGTGTGTGTGTATGTATGTATGTAGGTATGTATGTATGTATACATATGTGTATATATAGCATTTGTACTCTGTGTGTGAAACCAAGTTTGCAGTTCTGGCCCCAAAACTATAAGAATGTAAAGTCCACTGAAGACCTTTTCTCAAATTGTTCTAACTATTAATAAGCACTGAAAAACACCCACAATGACCGCCACAAAGTCCGGCTATGTTACACGAAGCGTTGTCGGCGATTAACGATTAGAGGATCTAGGAGTAGATATTTTAAAATAGATATCTCTCTATATTTTTATCGCGAACTATTTAGCAAGCCTAACAATACCATTATCTGACACATTTGCGTTATCAGATTGTATTTTGCGTTAACTTTACGCCTATAAAGATAAACCTTTTAGTGAAAGATAGCAATTACTTTCCCAATCGCTTGCTATACATCGCTTGGACATTTTATGGTTTTAAAAATATATTTTCTATTGATATCCTCAGGATAATTTAAACTTCATTCTCATTATAAGCAATTAGACTAATATTCCTATGTCATATTGAGTGCACAGTCATTGAATGGTAATTATATGCTAGATGCCATCGAGTCTGCGGAACATTTTATCTCTATTATCTTAATATATGATCGCTTTTGGCAAAATTGAAACACGCTTAAGAAATCACGAAATAAGTAAACAGTTTATTTGTTTCTCTTAGTTTCGATAAAACCAAGTATGGTTACTTTTCGCCAACGGAGAAATATTAGCCATTCTGTTTCCGTGTTGGACATGGCTCAATATTTGTTAGCATGATGTTGTATTCGACTTACACCATTCGCATAAGCGAGTTTCGAGAAGCAAGACCAATTTACAGTGCGATTGAAAAGCTGATGTTTATAGAGAATTATTTTTCTCTGTCGCTATATTTAAGGCAAGTATCTAAATTTGTTTGCTTTGAACCGATACAATGAAAATTGCAATGGCGAAGACAGTGGAAGCGTTAGGACGTGTTCTTTATGTAGTGCTTCGTTAGTGACTAACTCGCTCACGCAATGATTTATGCACTTGTCAATAATTTTATATCACATTAATATTTTTACCGAAGGGCAGAAAATGCAGGTAGATCAGATGCATCTGTGAACTGGGAGGTAGAAATAGAGCGTTCAAAGCTTATCTAGCTATCGCTAATACGTAATCAAGATAATTTCGAATCTGCGAAACGTCTGCGCTAAATGAAAGAAATTACAGATGTGTTTATTTAAAGTTAACTTGACAGCACGCAAGGTAAACACGAACAGTACGCGTACGGACCGTTTTGTGCGATTTTGCGTCGCTTAAAAAATTCAAAGAAGGACCGAGAAATTATAAAGATCAGTTGCCTTTACTACTTGTCAGTCTACTTGAGTTACATTAGCTAGTTTGGTTGATTTCGATCTTACTGGTATAAAGAAATTCACATAGAATCGATACAGGATTTTACAAAATATATTATGTATAACTATAAGTAATTTTGTATTTTTGCGGCGTGCTATAGCACTTTAAAGGGAGCCTAGATAGATTTACGCGCACATTTTCATCTTGTTTCTCCTTCTAAGTTGGAAACGTCCATAACAATCCGTATAACTATATCTTGTTTAGTAACATATACCCTTACATAATCTTCAATTTAGAAATTTGAAGTTTTGAAAATTTAAAAACACCAGCCCGGAAATGTTACTATACATATTCAATTTATGTTATTCTACTTTAGCGTGTATTAAAATAAGAATTGGAAACATTTTCTCAGTTGCAGAGCTTTGACTTATGAATTACGATATGCGAAATCACATCTGACTTGTCAGTTGAATCTTTGATCCAGAAACAATACTGAACTATTCAGTGCTTAGCAAATCATTCAGCTGGGATAATTTGTGATGGATCATCAAACTGAATTTGCTGCAGACATGTGAACAGTTTCTTTAGGTCATTGGCTTGTAATGTGGCCCACAGGTGCAAAACAAAATACTCATTCTGGGAGGTTGGAGGAGGAGTGAGGGAGAAATAGTGGTGGTCACTGGAAATCTTCCAAAAAGTACTATAGAGAGGGAATTACCTGATAATTTTCGGTGTGTAAGTATGGATAGAGTCTGAATCAGTGTTTAACCGTAACAGGAGTCATGCTTTAGTTATAGTGATGATGATGATGATATTGCATTTATATTGCGCACTTGCCATGTGAATATGTTCACTGAAATGCGCATTACAGAATCAGAGATCGAATCGAAAGCATTGAAGGCTCCGCAGGCTGCCGCTATACGGTCCATGTACGATCTCAATATAACTTTATAGTATAGGAGAGGAGGTGACAGACGACCACACCGGCATTAGCCTACTCTTATCGACGAGTGCATGGGTTCTTTTAAGTCCCCCGATAGAACATCGAGAGACTAGACCAACGGCTTAACGTCCCTGTCCACGGACGGTGTGGCGAAAGAAGGCCAAAGAATGTCGCACAAATTCAACCCTCGGCAAGGCCGAGTATTATTAAACCCGGGACCTTCTGTTAACGATACCGTAAATTTCGATAATAATGGTCAGTGGAGACGTGGTGGCCGAGTGGTTAGCGTTTTGAACTTGAGACCAAAAGGTTGATGGTTCGAGCCTGGCTGCATGCTGGCACTCGCATCGCCTAATCTCCCTGGGCAGGATATTTACTCTCACAGTGCTTCTCTTCACCCAATTGTATAAATGGGTACTTGGCAAATTGTTGGGAGACAAACCTGATAAAATGCTGGGGGGTAACCCTTCGATGGACTAGCATCCCATCCAGGGGGAGTAGTAATACTCTCAGTCGCTTCACGCTAGAGAAACCGGAGTTAAGCGCCGGCTCTGATTCGTACAAAGCCCTATTGAATATAAATGTAATGGAGGTGTAGGAAAGTATACGTGTTAGAATTGAGGAAAATGAATTTGTAAGCAGAAAGGATGAATGGTGATCACTGACTAAACGAAAAATGGTCTGGTATTACTCAATTAAGGAGATCAGTACTTTTTTACATCGGCGTGAATAGGAAAGAAGTTCAGAATATGAGTCATTCAGAGTCTGAGTCATTTAGAAGTTCAGAATATGAGTCATTCTTCAGTGTTACGTTGAAAAGGAGACTTCAGTGGGCTGAAGATATTTTACCTTATCTCCCACCTGGCCTCCATATTCATTTGAGATATTATATTACAATGGTATCGACTGAACATGTTTACGATGAAAAAAATGGCTTGCCGATATTAATCCGGAATTGGAACGAAGAGTACGTCCCTTGAAATATTCATAAAAAGCATCTGCCATGTCCATATATGTCCAAACTTGATCAAGGTTTTTGTTGTTCTATCTTTTTGACCCAAATGAAAGACAAATCTGAAAGCGCATTGCTCATTTGTACTCACATCATACGTGTACACGAGTATATATCCGCCCTTAAAAGGTCCTGTAATTTATCATGAAAATTGCTGTTTGTGAGGGTCCAGTGTATTCGTCTCTGTGAAAGACGTTTACAGCCATTTGATAGAGTAACACTGTAAAGCAGTCGCCGCTGTCCTCTTGAAAGTATTTTCGTTGTAATATAAGAACGCTAATAACAATAGTAATAACTTTTTGTACGGACAAGCAAAGAAATTTCTAAACTTTCTAAAGTTAACAGAGCTATAAGAAAAGATAAGAAATTACTAGAGATAAACATTGCTAAGTTTACATATACTAAAAAGTAGTAAATAACTTTAAACTGATTAACAATCACAATAAATAGTTGCTATTGTAAATGTAAGAACCTAAAAGGAGAGGAAACGAGTCAAAAACATGGATTTTGAGTGAGCATTCCTAATTTCACATGGCAAGCTGTTCCATAACTTAGGCGTTACAACAAAGAAAGCGCGATCTCCTAGAATAAGCAGCAAAGACTTCAGTCAGAATCACTGAGTTTATACAGACTGTCCAGCCATCCCTATGTTTTGGGAATATCCCCGCCAATTTGCCTTTAAAGTATTCAGTAAAATCTGCGATGAAGGTGCATGCAAAGTGGCTCCTGTGTTAAAATCGGCCCGAAAAAGGAAGCTCTGTATTGCGTATATGTTATAACCACAGCCATGGGCCTGAAGTTTATATTCATAATATTATGATAACCACCCTGCAACTTGTCGTCAACAGAGCATTCTATAAATGTTAGAACATCCCACTTTGCAAAAATAACTGAAATACCGGCGTTGTAACGTATAAAACAAGAACTTAAGTTAATCTTTAATCATTCGTAATTACCTATATAACATTTATCTAATCCAGCCACAATGGTGGGGTTGATAGCGGTGTTTACAGAAAGAAATAATCAGTGCAAACAAAATTAGAAGACAATACGCTGAGATAGAGCGTCTATTTTCAGAGAGTACTTTGAAGGCAGAGCACACGCTTTAATACCAAATGCGTAGCGCAGCCTCCACAGAGAGTTTAGGTATGGACTATGGGTAGTACGCAAAGGAAATACTGATATCAAACACGTTATTAAAGTTTAGTTGCTCTTTTTTAAGCAGTGCTTCGATTCACTTTTTATTACTGAGGCAAAAGAGTGTGTTTGGCGGCTTTAGCGGATAAAATTCAGTTTATTGATCACAGAGTATATAGTGGTCACACAAAGGCAACTAGTTCAGTGAGACAAGTTTTGCTCGATCCCCGGAATTATGCCATACGAAACTGGTAACTCTTTGCAGTACTGACTATGCTTTAGATATATAATTATATTTGTTCACGCACGTTGTGCACCTAGAAAACTGCAGGATAGTAAAAGAACTATATGAATATAAAGGCATTGACATTGGAGCCCTTTCAAATCGGCCAAATTGTGAAAAGCGAGATCTGTTTACATGAAAGACGCAGATCAAGAGAAGACCCTCGGTTTCTCATATTAGTTTCTATTAAATTTTATTTATTTGTTTCAGAGTCGGCTTGTGACTGTAACAAATCGTCGGCAAAGCATAATGGACGTAAATTGAAATGAAAAACATCCTTTCTGTATAGTCTATTGGTCAGAATATTTCGACATTGGTGTGCTAGTTTCTTAATAAATATAAACACATTGTGCCTTTGTGGTGTAGAAGCTGCCCGGAAACCTATTGTCGCAGCCAAAGTTATATCTATTTTTCTAATGGCCAGAGCTGTGTATTGTATATTTAGTCACAACAATCTCTTTTGTAATAAAGGAATCAGATGTAGGTTATCAGATTGAATCGGGACTGAATTCTGGGTAATTTGAATTCATATATCAGGTGATAATTGTCTTTCACAGCAGCTTGTAAAATGCCTCATACGATCACTAAGTGGCTTCATTCTAAAAAGATTGCTTTGATCCTTTCGGCTCCGTCTGCCAGGGGGTTCTTTCACTATATATATGTCTTGCGTTTATAATGAAAGCGTTTCTAGATAGAGCCATTTATTTTTTTTCAATGTAGTACTACTTTGCCTGCAAAACAACTTAGCTTTTCTTTCTTGGAAAGTGGAAAGTGGTCTCAGACCTTATGAGCTGAGGCCTGTTGAAAACAAAATCGAGCCTTTCTTTCTTTATCAGTTCGGAAACAAACTTTGACACCCAAATAAATCATTTTGCCCTCTTAATAAGTCGAGATTCGATCCTTTACCGGAACCTTCGTGTCACCTGCGTGAAACAAATAAAGCAATATGGCATGTTGTTTTTTGCAACTAGCCAGGCGTTCGTCAAAACTATCGTGTATTGTTAGAAAACATCAGTTTTAGCACGAAACCAACGGACTGGTATTAAGGCTAATTTTGAATTCCAGCATTCCGAATAAATTAGATCTGAAGCCGAGAATTTTGTAACGAACAAATTGTTTGTTCCGTCTGTCCGTGTTATTGACACACTATGGGATTACAAGCGAATTGCTGAATCGAGGGCGTTCGAATGAAATATGAAAAGCTATGAAAATATAATGAATTTAGAGCTGGGAAGATGAAGATTATCATAACACAAATCAATGAAAAGAAGTGAAAGGAGTTTCCTCTTGGGGTAAAACGGATGCAGTGAAATTCATGAAACAAGATTTCATATTTAGGAAGATTAAATCTCGCTAGTTGTAATTAATTTTTCACCTTCGTAAGTAAACGTTGCGCGACCTTCGGCCATCTTTTATGATGAGTGTTTTCATATTCTTTAGAAAGTCAATCAGGTATTATTCATATAGAACAATGTACTGTTGACACGTTTTCTAATGCTTCAAGCAAAAGGTGGCTTCCATTAATTTTGAAATCACGTTTACTAATCTCGTTTTTTTGCATATATAATGTAGTGTCGTGAAAGTCACAAACTCGCTCATATAAATCTCCTAATTAGCCATGGAAAGGTAGATTATGATGACAGTTGATGAAAACTTGAAAATGACAGCGCAGGAATTAGACAAAGCATTCTGAACTGACATTTCCGTCAAGAAAATATTGAATTCTGTGTTGGAAGGGCTTGAAGTCAAGGAAACACTGCTATGATAATAAGAACTTTTCTGTATTCGGTACGATTAAATCTTTTTTCCAGCTGTTAAAATCTCAAATATTTTATACTATCATTAAAACTGAAACGAGCTGAAGCAAATGCAATACAGGATTAATTATGGACCTTTCATTTCGCAGATCCACTGTATGTCTCCTTGAAACAGAACAAAGTTTGCACGGAGCAAACTGTCAGGTACAAGGGAAAATTGAAGACGCGTAGTTTGTGTGGGGAGCAAGATACAATCTGAAAGGTAAGCCAATTCAAACGCTCTGAAGGCGTTTTGCTGAGTCGTGACTAATGATGTCAGTGGGATTAAGTAAAAATTGGATAGAAGCAAAGAAAAATCTTGCAGCGAATGTTGGAAGGGGGCAAATTTAAGAATGATAACCCAGTGCGTTCACGAGAAGATTTAAAGAACACTTTCAAAGAAGGAACAATGAGCCGAAATTGCTCGTAATGATGCTTGTTTAATACTGAATACTTTAATCTTTCTTAAAATTGCCAAATACATGAAGTGAATGGTTATTAGTTTCGAAATCAGGCAAACCACAGCATGTTGATTTTTTATTATCCGCTATTGAAATGCTCCACACTCGGAAGAGGTAGTTTTTGCTCACATTTCGCCTTGCGTTCTTGTGTACCAACCTCTTTGGTAATTTAATAACATATTCGATTAATTTTATAAATAAATAGAAGCTGTGCGCTCTGCCTTTTTTCTTGACCACTTCCGAACTTGAAAGTTTTCAATTACATAAAGAACAGATGCAAATGAGCTCTGCCATCTTTGTCGTCTTTACAACATGCTCACGGATTGCGCAAACATCATTGACGCGACTGTAACCAAATCTACAAAGCAACTATTAAAAATGCAAACTTCCTAGACACGTTCTGCCTGTTACCAGGCAATTTTGCTATTCACATAAAATGAAGAAAACTAATTATTCAATATTTAGTTGATTATCTGGACATCCCCGTGTATTCAATATTAGACAGATGTTCTTCACCATTCGGAATGATACCTTTCTGAATTCTACGGCGTCGAATTTTGAAAGTAATTGCAATATAAAAAGCAAAAATTATTGTTTTGGAAATATATACCAGAATGTTTAAAGAGAGCAGTTCTTTTGAGTATTGACTATTGTGGCTGAATTTCAAAATACTGCTATACAGCCTTCGGAATAAATTGGCAAACGTTTTCTTGTCAGTATATAAAGAAGTTAAACAATATGCACCGAGCAACGGTCAGTTGTTGTAAAACCTTTTCTCGGTGTGGCAATTCATGCATTTGCCGCGTTCTTTTGTGGGCCATGGTGCTGAGACCGAGCTTAATCTGGGGAAAATGCACAAAAAGAATCATACAGATCGGATTGCTTCGTATTTCTTCTGGCTTACCGACTCGATTGAATCAGTCATCGAGAATGTAAGATAATTGCTTGGTCCTTTAAGGCGATGAAACAGCTTACATATATATATAGGTATGTAATCTTGGAGTTTTCTCGTTCTAGTTGGAAGTAATAAACATAAAGTATTGGTTGATATTGTCTGCCAAATATTTGCTGAATAGCAGACGATAATCAAATCCCAGTTCACTCAGCTGTTCAACTCACGATACAGCTAATCTTGGTTATAAGCTTGTTACGGTCACTTACTCCGTGTCCATTGAAGTTGGAGTTAATTAAGAGATCGTCCAGTCATATGGTCAGCTTAAAGAGCTTTTGTAAGAATCGGCAGCTTCTCTGTTTAAATCTTTGAGTTCAGTTAAAGAGGGTAGTTATTCTATGCTCTAAAATATTTATTTAAAATATTGTGGAATAATATTGACGAAACGTTTACTTTTCAAAAAGAGTAGAGCCAGTTTGGGTAAATTAAATATTTTAATCGTTTTTAAAATTGTTTTTTTAATATACACTGCATGTTGGTTGCCATTAATATTTCCTCCTTCAATTTTATTATAACTCGTAGAAATGTTATCATACGCATCCTAAACTCTTTTAAAGAACAGTCTCTATTTCTAATTGTTTAGTTTAACACGTAATTGATCTGATGGGAAAATCGTTCCGTTTTGAAAACAAGGAGATAGAAAAAGAAACTGATTTTGAAAATGGGTCTGAAGTTATAGATATATAGATGTATCAGAAAATTTATTTGTTTGAAGCAGACTTTTTAAATAATGTTTTGGACACTGAGCTCTCAGTAAAAATATGTTTATTTGTTGGTACCACACTTAACATGCATAAACTATGGGAATCAGCGTTTCTTGCTTGAAATCGTTTTACCATCGTTACTGGTTGTTTTACTAAACCGAGGTGCAGGAAGATTTTTTTGTTGTTCAACTCTAAGGCACTGCAGATTTTTTTAAAATAAGGAGAGTTTGCGAAACTGTTAATGTGTTGTCCTTGTTCACAAAGATAAAATATCGTTTTCTTCCTTTTATGCGTGACTACGGTGTTCAGTACATGGCGTGAGCATCTTCAGTTATTTTCAAGAACAAGGCAAACTGAAAAGTCAGTGTTCAAAAGAACAAGACTGACCGACTGCATGATTTGTGCGTTTCCGAGCTGACGTTGAATAGAAAAAAGTTTTGAAAAGAAAACCTTGTTCGGTGCTTGTAATAATTTTAAATGATATTTAGTAAATATTCGGACATGTATAATGACTAATGTGTTACAGCCAGTTTATTCACAACTTACAGAGCGAACTGAAGAAAATTGCAGTGCGAGTCAGGCGACAAAAATGGCATCACGAATCGCGTTTAATTTCAGTTCACTTTGTATTGTAAAATCTCCAAAGACATGTCGTTACCGCAGAAATAAACAGCTGGCAATTTTAAATTCAGCAAACGAACGTGCTTAACAGCATGCACGAGTAAGACACGTTTTTCTGGTCACATGAATGTTTGTCCTTTGTGCTTTTCACAACCAAACACTCGCCACAGGACGCTCTTGAAAATGAATGAAATGACAACAATATGGTGGCAATTTCATTTTTAAAATTTTGTTTCGCCATTACCTGTGCTGTGGTGGGGACTGGGGCATAGAAGTGTGTCAACTGATAAATTTAACTATTTCTCAATATATATACATACAATAGAACGTCAGAAGAGAGTTTAAATGCCACGTAAAGTTTTCCGGAGAATTTAAATTTGCCCTTCGCCCTTCGGTGTCTCAACTTGCGGAGCTACGGCAAACTGCAAACGGCTATCCTGGCCTCTGGCGTTTGACATTCGCTGTATAGGCGGTGCTTTATACACTTTCTACAAAAACTTTACGTAGTATTTTAAAATAATATTAATATATTACGTTAAATATTACGTGGGTATTAATGAAAGAATTGGTTCATTAGTGTTAATCGGAGGTATACATTATACAGTATACATTATGTACCATCAGAATTTACAACCCGACTGACATGCTCGGTATAATAGCTAAAATGTCTCGATAACATCACTACACATGTATGGCCGTTGCCTAGAGGACTGAAAATCGTGCTCAGAATATATTTACTTCACTGGCAGCTGCTTCGGTGATAACGAAACAGATTATTCTTGTCTGCACTTCTTAGAAATGAACGTCGGTCAGGCCGAGATTTGGTTCATCAAATGTCACGCATGCACAGTTTAGTCCATTCCCATTCCAAGAACCCTCGTTCTTTTTGGCCTCTGCTAAGCAGCTAACCTTAACTTGAAATAGAAATGCTTCGCCGAATAGCTTCCAAGAAATCCAAAAGTAATCCAAAGAAGGTTCACTTTGTAGTGTGTCATTTACAACCAGCTATGGAACAAGCTCTTATGAATTGATCACCTGTGAGTGGCAATACAACTGAAGCCTTTCAAGATCATGATAGTCATATCGTTCCTGAGTAACCCATACGTGGAAAGCCCAGAATATATTATGTACCTATTATGTTGATGGACTGGGGGGGGGAGTACAGGTGTTGGAGAGAGTGTAGTGAAAACATTCGACTGAATAACTAGTTATGCGTGGAGCCGTGAGAGCCGGCCTGAAAGAATAAAACATTTCGACAAAGTGAGCTGGGAAAATTTGCGTTTTCCAGGCCCTCCCCAATTTTTTTTTTCAGCAACGCGGGGTAAACACCTGGATGAAAAGCTAACCAAACATAAACACATGAAACTAGTCATAATAATCGATAATAACAACTGTTATTAAATAATGAATTCTATCATACTAGTAAATTCAATTTCTGTAACAAATGCCTTACAAAACGTATCATATATTGGGAGTGGCAGAGTTTATCTTCAGGAACGACCACCAGTGTTCTAAAATAAAAGTACAGGCCGACCAAAAAGGCAATATAACTTACTTGAACAAACCGGAAACCGTTGGATTGTGTAACTCGTACAGTATTTGCCTTTCACGTCTAGGCAATATATATTTACCAATGCTTTTTTCTTCCTAGAGACAGTAATTAATTTTCGCACTTGCCTTTTTAGTGAGTGTACCAAATTGGCTTTCTGCGTTTCTGCGATGTGTATTTTTTTTATTATCTTTATCAAATGTTACTCGAAATAGTTTAAAAAGCAAGAAAATGATGGTTGCTGACGTTTTCCATACTATGGGAAGGAATAGTAATAAACTCGTTCCATACATAGATTCTAAAATTCATTCAGGAATTGGAAGCTGTCACATGTCACAAGAAGAAACGTCGCCTTGTAAAACTCCATCCTAAATGTGCATTTTTATTTTTATTTGTATAGACTATAGTTGAATCAGTTCAAACGTGAACTATTCTGCAAACAATATCCCCAGTTTAAGTAAAGGGAAACAAGGGTCTAAAATAATGCTTTGCAAAATAAAAGTTTGTTAACCTGTATATTGATAAATCTTAGTCATTGGCTGCCACTTGCTTTTTTCTCCATACAAGAGAACTTTGAAAGTACCGAATAAAAACGCTGCTTTCCGCCATATATATCTTGGTCGTGACGTCCGTGAGGCAAAACGCTGGTCCAAGTGAAGTGTTACAAACAGCTTGATGAAACTTTGTCAAGTTGACACGGTTTAAATTAGCTGCATTTGGACTCTGGATCTGGAGAGATCTGATCTTCTCATCTGTTTCACTCGCTACCTCTAATATTTCACACAAGTTACGATTACGTTCTGCCTCATGTGATGTCACAAACCAAGATGGCGAAAAGCACCAGTTTGTCATCTTCAAACGCTTTGTATGTGGACAAAAAAGCAAGTCGCAGTCAATGATTACAAATTTTGAACGTATTGGTTAACAAACTTTTATTTTACAGAACATTTTTCTAGACCCTTGTTTCCCTGTAATGGGGAAGATCCGAGGTCAGTACAGTTTACAAATTCAGCTGCACATGTCTGGCGCGCAACAGATGAATGGAGTACAGTAGGCCCGAGAAGCAGCCGAGACGTGATATTTTAAAAAGACATTGACAGAGAAATGTACAGTTGATAATTGCGTTCTTGTCGTTTATTTTTGTCTTGGGGCTGTTTGGAACACAAAATCAAAATAATCCATGCGAATTCACGGTTATTCCGCGATAAATAAGTGGTTATTAAAAACTTCTTACGCCGATTATTCAAGTACCTCATGATCTGACCTTATCAATTTGACACTCGTATTTTGTTACAATAATAGTTCGTTAACGAGGGGATTCTCATTCTATTGAAGCTATATAACTATTTATAATCTACGTTGGGAAGTCCAGGGTGGAGAAAGCAAATATAAGGTAAATAGGAAGCTGTAACTCGATCGGCAAAAGGTTGGTGACACGACATTGAAAGGACAGTTCAATAAAAAAAAATGATTCAGACTCGGAGGATTGTCTGCCGTGCTGTCTGCGGTCAAACTGTTCAGTCGTCCTATACTTCGGATTCGGGATTGTTTTAAATGTGGTTACTGCGGTTCAGTCACCCTTCATGGAATATAACAGGCGGCAGCAGAACAGCTGACTGACTCGGCCAGGTTATATCTGCCAAGAAAAGCCGAATCTCAACTGAATACCTTCGACAGCTTGAGCATTTATAGATGGTACGGTGTGTCCTTGTTGTGGACTTGGAGATCTGCACAACACCAGTAGAAACCACAGAGACAAAGGTTGAACCAGGTAAGAAGCACACCCAGTAACAACAGTCGTATAAGAATCTTATAGATTTTCATATCAGCTTTTATTGATTTAGTTTGTCCATGATATTAAAGTGTGATCAGTTGTTAAGAGCGTCGGCCTCTGCTACGATGTTTCCCCGCGGCCAATCCGTGGTCATTATAGAAGTCTTTTCCGGCTATATTAAACTTCAAACAGATTGAACATACCATATTTTATTAATATGAGTTAACGAGACAGATTCTACGAGATGTCAAGGCGGGTAAATGGTCTTTAAACTGAATGAGGATTGCGTCCTCAGAAATGAGATGAATTGAGGTTTATCAAAGAGCTAAAACAGTTATATCTTCTCATTTTAATAGGAAATCCTCATCACATCATCGAATTGTATCGCTTTCACAACAGCTTAAACGTATGTCTTTCAGACTTATCGAATGATAGAGAGATATGATTGCTGACATTTTATTATTTTAAGAACATACGAAGTGTATGCGAGTTGCCAGATAACGAGAATTGCAGCCAAAGAGTTTTGTTTCCTTTGTGTTTATTAACAGTACAGTTCACGAAGTTCACATCCTCTGAATATTCACGATTCTGCCAGCTGTGTTTCTGCGCTTAGCAACAGTCTGATAAATAATAATGTTGTCTTCACATTTCACGTGCTCCGACAAATCTAATGTAGTACCACACAAGAGGTTGAGTGTTGAGACTCATACACAGACGAAAAGCGGATTACCTAGATGGGAGTCGCATATTTGCCAAGCCAAATCCAAGTTGCTTTATTTATATTTGTGTGAAGTATATAGAGCTCCCACAATCCTTTTGGTGCTTGGCATTGCTCCTATCCTATTGCCGGACAAGTAATGTTTTAACATTTTAAAAAATGTTTGTAGTATAATACTGAACTGAAATATCTGGTTATAAATTTCAGGATTTTTTATTCGTTCTATTGATCGTTACCAGCTATAAATGAAAAGGAAAGTAAACTTCATTAAATTTCATTTTGTTTATAAGAACTTTTAAGTTCTCTTTTTAAAAAAAGAGACAATGTAAAGCTTGTCTTGGTTTTTAATAAAAACAACTATGACCAATTATTCCGACACTCACATTTGTTGAATATGAGATAATCTGATTATAGCATGCAACTCGGCGCTGCTTGCCTGTTTGGCTGGCTATGTATCATTTAATAATCGGTTATATCCCATGCGTGTTCATGAAATATTTCATTAGTTATAAAATATCATACTTGATAATGTACTGCTGAGTACAAGTAATTATAAAGGCCTTCTTTCTTACCAAACTTATACAAAGTAAATGCAGGTTGCATACCGAAGCAATAAATTGATATTTTACGGGCTCCATAGAAGATAATAGTACCATAGTGACGTCACGCAGTTCCACCAGCAGCAGAATGAATTGAATGCATGAAAGTCCTCACTTTTTAAAGCACTTCGAAGCGCAGCTGAGGGTTTAAAATACAGCTCACACAGTGGTGTGACGATTGAATGGTATGACTATGTCAGCTGCTCCAATTCAGTTTTAAACGTAACAGTTTTACATCTGACCAAATCCGCGGGCATTGCAATTTAAGGAAACAGATTCGTTGCAGCAATTGTGTTCGCTGTTCCTCCGAGACGATCAAACATGTCTCCTTTTTTAAGAACTTGTGCTCGAATTAAACAGTTTATTCCTATCAAAAACCCGACCGCATTATTTCTTTCCTAGCCCCTTGACAGGTTCGTTTTATACTTATATCGCATATACCTGATGTTGACAGAGCTGTGCTGCATGTTGCAGTATAAAATAACGCTCTTTTCCTGTTTTAGAACACTTCCAGATGTCAACCCCGCCCCCTCCCTCCCTCCTTTTTCCGTTACTCGGTTAAATGCCGGTTAACACTAAACACTCCGGAGCGTGGGAAAGGGGCTAATGCATGGGAGACACAATTTTAAAACACGATTGTGTGCGCTTGGAGTTGAAATGAAGAGAGAAAATATGAGAGTTTGCGCGCGCCAGTTCTCGATTTTTTTTTGCTCCACAATATCAAGACAAAAGGCCGGTATTGATGGGGATCAAAAGCGCTGTACCGCCCACATCTCTTTAGTCTTAATGTTGCGACTACTCTTCAACACGCTACTTGACAACTCCTTACAAGAAGTAATGACCTTTGCCATACCGGTATCTGCAAATAGTCACTCAACCAGTGGCTCAACAGTGCAGTGACTGATCCCAAACCAGGCCGGATCTTCAGGGGATTTGATCAAATGTAGTTTTGACTTGTGTGTATACATGAATGAGGCGCCTGACCCTTGCTTCAAGGTTTAATACACACGTATTTGATATATCAGTTCCTGCTGTGAATCCTTCAGCCATACAAGAGGGAATACCGGCCATAACTTTAAGTAAAAGATGAAAATATTTAAGGCGGCAAACTAGTGTAAAGATGGAAAAATAATTTTTAAAAATAGGCTTGGTCCGAATGACTATTGCCACGTCGATGTTGTTCGAATAAACTGTATTTGTGGAAGCATGGTTCATCATTGATTCAAAGTTCAAACAGCCGGAATACTTTTATGAAAATTCTTATAATTTATACAAATAATATTAAGTAAATAATATATTTAAGAGTTTGTTTATCCAAACAATTGGTTAACCGTGTTTATCCAAACACTTTCAAGAGATTTTAAATAAAGTTGTGAGGCAATAAACATGATGAAGGCTGATACTGGCCAGCCGCCAAAATATTGTTAAAACCCCGAAAGATTTGTTTGATTAACTTTGCAGTAGTCTTCGGTAGTTCGGACAGCTATTTTTCTTATTTCACGGTTCGTTTTGACTTGATGCATATCGCTTGCGCATAACGAAAGCCCTGTTAAACACACCGTTGTTGTCTGTTGATATCGGCTAATTCAGTATAGTATTGATATAAACATAGTTCCTATTTCTGGGCATACCAGTTTCAATACACTTTGACAGATTTTTGTAGATAACCCCGTTCTCATAACCGGAAAATGCTGTCTTGATAAATGGCCATACCATTCGTCTGGCCGATTGTTTTCAAATCTGTGGCTTTCAAATACTTTTTAATTTTAGCTTATCCGTTATCTGCACTTGATATCAAGATATTTCCATTTAAAAAATGCCGGCTTTAAATTACAGTTCAGTACGCTTGATCAAAACGTGCACGTTGTGAAGCCACAAGCAAATTAGGCCATTCCTACATCGCATACTCACATTTTATGCTGATTTAAGGTGACTGTAAATCACTAAGTGCTGAAGTGAGAAGTAATTGAGACTTGCCTGAAATGTTGTTCTTGGCGTTCTTACTCCCTGGTGGAGATTTCAGGCTGTTTTGACGATTCTTAAGTCCTGATTATGCGGGCTAGAATTTCAGTACATTATATATAAGAGTGATAGGGGCTAAAATTGGCGAAATGGACTGAAATCGCCACCAGGACTATAATTATAAAGAATGACACCGGACAACATGTGAAGGAAGTCACAGTTACTTTATTTCAGTACAAATCTTAAATCCCGGGCACTAGCATCAAGCCTTGTCTTCCTGCGTTAAAATGGCTGCTATTTTGCCAGGGAAGTATATAAATTGTGCTATTCTTTTAGGGACTGCTGTTCACAATAGTCACACTGTAACATCTGTAGAATGGTATACTGACATTCCCGAGTTTTGTACATGTCTATGACCTCTGCATTCTAATGTAACGAGAAAACTATCATATCTACAGATTAACGTTACTGAGATTAACAACAGTAACAGTAGCAGTAGCAGTAACAGTAGTAGTAGCAGTAGTAGTAACAGTAGCAGTAACAGTAATAGTAACAGTAACAGTGACAGTAACAGTAGCAGTAACAGTAACAGTAACAGTAATAGTAATAGTAATAGTAATAGTAATAGTAATAGTAATAGTAATAGTAATAGTA
>JANVCJ010033328.1:0-33958 GCA_026413505.1 Epizoanthus ramosus | reverse complement strand
AACTTTGATCTGTTCAAATGATCAGTATTCCTTTTCAGAAATATGCGAAATGAAACTACTAGTTTTCAGCAAACCCTAAAACACAATTCGGTACAATAATTTTATTGCTTACAGATTATAGGAGACGTTTTGAAATTGTTCCGAGTGTATTCCTATTCCGGAATACAGTCAATCAAACGCACCCTTAAGTTGAACGTGCAATGAAAAGCAGTTGTCTTAATGTAGTTGTACGCAGAGACAATAAAATCTATCGTACTAACAGACATAGTTTGAACAAGGAGAGGAAATTAAAATGGAGATCCCCATAGTTGAATGTTTGTTTATCGAAGTCTTCACACGCATTATTTATTATTTTTTCGACTTATGGATGTTATTTTACTGTTACATATCTGCCCGTCCCGCAGTTCGAGTTGTTGAATTGTTGACTTTTGTGTTGTCACACACGGCTCGTAGACCAACTCGTCAGATTTTGGAGTTACTATGTTCTACATACGGACTTTTAAGGAAAGTTACTCTTGTCGATGGATATAAGGTAGTGACTTCTATGTCAGCAAGCTCAAGAATTAGGCATTTATGTATATTATATACACTGGTGACCGAGTGGTGAGCGCCTCGGACTTGAGGTTCGAACCTGGCTGCTGGCACTTGCATTGCGTAATGTTCTTTGGCAAGACATTTGCTCTCACAGCGCTTCTCTTCACCCAGGTGTATAAATGGGTACCATGGGCAAGACATTTACTCTCACAATGCTTCTCTTCACCCCGGTGTACATATAAATAAATACGTACATGGCAAGTTGTTGGGGGATAAACCTGACAAAATGCTTGGGGGTAACCCTGTGATGGACTAGCATCCCATCCAGGGGGGATCCAGGGGGGAGAAGTAATACTCTCAGTCGCTTCATGCTCACAGAAACCGGAGTTCAGCGCGGGCACTGATAAGCCATGTTAGCTTCATCAATCCTAGATTGAAGGCAGACTTTACTTACGTTACTTACACTGTACTGGAATGTATTTTATTTTCATATATTATGAGAAAACTGGTCTAACTGCGCTTCTAAAATAAAGAAATATCGCATTATAGGAAATTAACGCCATGTGTAAAAAGTCGTGTTCATTTTATTGATTTATTTTTGGAGACAATTTTTTTCTGTATATAAATTTCTTAAAAGGGTGTAAATTTAGCGCAGCAGTCACTTCGTATAACAAGGTAATAGTCACCAGTCACCAGTAACTGCGAAGGCAAAGAACTATTAATTAGATAATGCATTATACATTGCTGCTCTGACTCGTCTAGAATTCCACAAAATATGGTTAAACGTTCGTGAGTGCTAGATAAGTTAAGTTAAGCTTTCCTGAGAGACCTCAAGCAGGAACATTGTATATGTTACGTTACAGGTTCCAAAGCAAATCCTTACCATCCTGGTTGAATCATTCGAAGGTGTGAAATTCAGTTGAAGTAGTTGCTGTCCTACCTCTCCCAGATACTAGATTATGTTCCTAGACTATATTCCTAAGATATGTGACCCTCTATACTTAATGCTGCCTGTTAGTGTTTCTCAGAATCTCTGTAAAAATAAACTGTCAATCGATGAATTTCTACTGGGGAGAGTTGCCAGAATCTTCCGAGTCGCCAGAGCTTTCCTCTTCGGCACTTCTCTTCTTCATTGCCCCTCCTTCTCCGGACTCGCCAGATTCCCCAGACTCACCGGGATCCTCTTCGACATCCCGTTTCTTTGTCGC
This sequence comes from Epizoanthus ramosus, assembly GCA_026413505.1. NCBI lineage: Eukaryota > Metazoa > Cnidaria > Anthozoa > Zoantharia > Epizoanthidae > Epizoanthus > Epizoanthus ramosus. The sequence continues at coordinate 32,216 of JANVCJ010033328.1, read as the reverse complement.
TTTACCATCTCCAGACTCACCCGATTCCCCAGATTCTCCAGACTCACCCGATTCCCCAGATTCTCCAGATTCTCCAGATTCTCCGGACTCACCAGAATCCTTCTCGCGACTTCCTTTCTCTGTTGTCTCATCTTCCTTTTCTTCCGATTCTTCTTGTTCATCTGAGTTACCGCTCTCAGCGGAATCGTCACCTGGTGCTTCAGACTCTTCTCTGTCCGAAGGTTTTTCCTCGTCATCATCCTTATCTTCCGAGTCAGAGTCAATTTCGTCATCTGCTGCTTTCTCTGCATCTGATTCGCTAGGTGTCGCAAGGCTTTGCGAATCCCCCGACCCCGAGTCTTCCTCTATGTCACTGCGCCTCGCTCTCACGCTATCCCCAGGTTCCTCGGTGCTTCGTTTCTTCTTGCGACTGTCTCCTGATTCTCCCGACTCTCCCGATTCTCCTGATTCGCCGGATTCGCCGGATTCTCCTGATTCCCCCGACTCACCAGAATCACTCGATGATTCCCCTGATTCCGAAGGCGTCTCGTCGTCGCCTGATAAAACATGAAATATGTCATGATCTATGTATTAAAAGCAAGGTAGAAGGTTTTCTAAAGTTTTGTTATACGTTTTCGAACTAAATTGTTCATCCTCAGAGATAAAACTGATTGAAACTGCTTGTGAATTTTACGTTTTACCTATTCCCCTTGGGAACTTCAGTGTTTATTTAAATTTGGATTGTAGACCGCAATGTATAACGCTTCAGTGTTAAATGTATAACGTATATGTATAATATAATGTAATGTATAACGTATGTGTATAATATAATGTAATGTATAACGTATGTGTATAATATAATGTAATGTATAACGTATGTGTATAATGTAATGTAATGTATAACGTATGTGTATAATATAATGTAATATATAACGTATATGTATAATATAATGTAATGTATAACGTATGTATATAATATAATGTAATGTATAACGTATGTGTATAATGTAATGTAACGTATAACGTATGTAATGTAATGTATAACGTATGTGTGTAATGTAATGTAACGTATAACGTATGTAATGTAATGTATAACGTATGTGTGTAATGTAATGTAATGTATGACGTATGTGCATAATATAATGTAATGTATAACGTATGTGTATAATGTAATGTAATGTATAACGTATGTGTATAATGTAATGTATAACGTACTATATGTACATAACGTATATGTATGACGTAAATGTATAATGCTTCAGTGTTAAATAAACAAATACAATCGTTTAAACTTTCCCTATTCCTAAGGGGAATTGGTAAAACTTAAAATGCACAAGCAGATTCAATCAGTTTTATCTCTGAGGATGATCAATTTATTTCGAAAATGTTTAGAAATGTTTTTTTAAAATGCATTTTCTCTTGGCGGAATATGACATGTCATGATCTGTTCCTCAACGGTGATAGAGTCGAAACGTTGGGGACATAAATACATTGTGTTACTTGTGCTAAATTGTCTTTTAAACAAGTGAAAGGAATCCTGAAGTGAAAAGGACTGGCAGATGGAAAGAACTTGTTACACTGAGCTACTTTGCGAAGCTTTTCGAGCACAAAACCATCACCCAAATTACAAGAATGGAGCGAAAGCTTTTCCGTATTTTACTGACTCCGACAGTCATGAACCCCCCATCTTGGATTAAGTGAGTTGCAGTTCCGAGGCCCTTTTGTTTTCAAGTGTATCACGCAGTTGTTACTAATTAAAACATGGCGAGAGAAAACAGACGCTTTCCTGTTTTGGTGCAGGTGCTGCCTTTCAGCTTTGAGCCCAAGTATTTGAGCGACGAAGGAGGCTGTCTTCAAATGATGTGTCTACGAGCACATTGAAGTCGGATATCACCGTGTGTTGGTTGCCACGAAGTGGATAACACTAGCTAACACCGATGTTTCGGGGCATTTTGAAGACCTGCAGTATATCACAGAACATAAATTTAAGAAAATATAAAAGTGTCCGGTCGCCATTGCTGACGGCAACTCACTGAAGTTTTAATCCAAGATGGTTGATCCAGTATCCATGATAATCCTTCTGAGTTTGATATTTCAACTGTTGCGCGGATTACAAACTTTTGTCGTTGATAAAAATTTATGTAAAGAAAACTAGTTACAGTTGTGGTGCTTATTCTTGTTGTAGTGCGAAAGTCCTCCGTTGTGTTGCCCTTGTCACTTGCGTCACTACGGTGCATGTGCCGAGTAGGCTTCAATAAGGATGGAATGGGTATTTACGATTGGATACGTGACCTAACTCAGTGTCTTATCCCCCTAAGGATAAACGACAATTCGTTTTCATATTTATTGAATTATTTTTACAATGAGGCTTGCCGTAGGCCCATACGTATTTTCCAAGCGACGTGAAACGAACAACTCTGAAATAATCACACGTCAGCACCTGTTCCTGCGCACTGAGATTCGTTACACACCGCAGGTCAAAAAGAACACGGGCTGTAGAAACGATATTGCAGTCCTTTTTCAACAAAGAGCTCGAAATTAGGAAAATATAAAAACCTTTCGTCAATGATACTGTAAATGGTTATCTTCCACGCAGATTGTGTTTGAGACTAGAGCCTGGTTTATAAACTAGCGACAGAGACACAAGCGGAAACGGAAGCGAAAGCGTAAGACTCCATACAATCAATGTAATAAGCTGTAACAAAACAGAGGCGGAATGGAACAGACCAAAACCTTCCGTTCTTACAGTATGACCACTCCTTGTCTTGGGAATTGAAGTTGGATACTTACTGAGAGGTCTGGCCCTGCAGGGATGAAGCAGGACAAGAACAAAGCCGAGAGCAACCAACATATATAGGGACTTCATTGTTCAGCAACCTCCAAAATCAATTTTCTGCTAAAGAAAAAAGACATACAACAAATTCCTGTTAGCAAACCTCATTTAAACTATCGCTCTGCTCAAACGCTATAGATTTACACTTAAACGCAAGAAACGCAATCCCAAGCGCAAGCATAAGTCAAGCACAAGAAGATTGCCTTTTCTCTCGCGCTTACACGTGTGTTTTTCTTCCATTATCCGTAATGATTTCTTGTGTTGTTCTTGTGTTTACGCTTCTGTTAGTTCTAGTGTAAAACTGGCCCATCCAATCCATAGAACACTAACTGACCCTGTCTTGCTCTAGGCCAGGACACAAGCGCAAGGGCAAAACTCGAGAAACCTAGCACTAGCGATAGCGCTAGGAAAGGGACAATTTAATTTATCTCGTTTCTTGTGTTCAAGACTGAATCGAGATAAAGCCAACAAAAGAAAGATGCTTGCATTGCTGATATGAGATTGTGCTTCTTGCGTCGCTATCGTGAAGCCGCAGACTTCAATAAGGACGAGAGGAGTAAACGATGCTTGCGTGGATATGTGACGTAATCGTGAACAACAGTTCCTTTTCATATTTACACTACGAAATAATTTAAACCTGAATGGAATTATGAAAGCTCGAGTTTCAGTTTTAAAATGTAGACAGGCTTCCGTAAGACTAAGAGTAGTCCAGTTCTCTTGCTATTAGACCGCGGCTGAAGTAGCAGATCCAAACGTTGGGCTTCTCAAGACTGGGTCCACTTGAAAGTAGGGGCTTGGAGCCACGGCCCTTCTCTCTTCTGCAGCTAAAAATTAATAATTAAATAGCTCTCTAAACCAAAATGTGGAATCTAGAAACAACTGCGCTTTGTGGATTGCCTCGTTGTTAATTCTATCATTTCATTGTTTTTGAAAAAGGTATCTAGGACCCCCAGAACAACATTTGATGATCAAAATGGAGCTGGACGTGATACCATGTCCTAACAGCTGTGGCTGGTGAAAAGCATGGGTCAGTATCTGTTCTCTAAGAAACGTCGCGTAATAAAACCCATTTGAAATTCTACAGGATTGCGGCTGATTTCATATATAAGTGCTCTCTGTTGTGGACGGCAGAAACTAGGCAATTAAAAGTTAAATCTGACCTGTACTTTTATATGAAACGGGTGATAGTTTCAGACCTATTACGTCTCATGCATGTAGAGCGAGTTTTAAGCATCCGACGTTCGGATGTCATACGCAGAATTTGCAATCCAAACATTCTGTATTTCCACCACAAATGGTGGATTCAGACGCATTTTTGTTGTAAAGACAGCCACTGGTGGTCAGAAGAAGGGCGTTTGATTCCCCGATCGAGTGACCTGTCGCTCACCCCCAGTGGTCCATTGTCCGTTTCCGCTGGTAACTTCATTTCACATCCCCCAGTCTTCAGATTGCTGAATATTTAGTACCAATTTGAATGGTTTTAATACAAGAAATGTCGACCAAATGGCGGGGAACAACCAAATGCTTCTGAAATTGATACGAGGAACTGTTTATTTATCAATATTTGATCGTACCGCTTACTGAAATCAAGAATTGTCATTGCACTTTTTAATCACTTTAGTCTCAGCATACCTTGGAGCTTTGGTCATCTTCGTTAATGGTTGACCAAGAAAATGGCGCCTAGCTTTGCTCGTGTGCACCCAAAGTTCCCGGAAGTTTTTCCTCCAAACAATTTCCCAATAAAAAGCCGGATTAAGGCGTGGTCGAATGGCGGCCTTTTCGAGAGCCCAACCAATTATTGTAAATAAGTATAAGAATTGGTTATCCGGAACATACCGCATAAATTGTATTTTACGCTTGATTAATGCGGATCCTCTGATGAAAAATGTAATTAGACTCATGAAAAATCAGGTACAACACTTGCCACACAAGTTTATTTTTCTTATTTTTTGATATTGAAAATTTAAATTCGTTTTTTCAGTGGTATGTAGCATTTATGAGCTACATGCATACTACATACTGACAACAGAAACATCAATAGTCTACAACACTTTTCACAAATACTATACAGGGCAAAAAAATTCGCCAATAGCGAACAGCATGCTAAACTGAAAATAATCCTTTTTACGGATCTTGAATAGATCATAACTAGAAAGTCGATCAGTCAAGTCTTCATATCTTGTTCATCAAGTGAAAGTGAAAGTGAATGAATTTACATCATCATATCAGTCATGTCAGTGAAAATTCCTTCACTGAAACCCAACGTGTAAACATACGTTGACTTCGGGTTTACAAAGTATCCTTTGTGTGAGAAAGTGGGTCCTGTACCTGTTTGGTAAGCGATTCTATATGCTCTGTATAGATTATCTTTTTATATAGTTTGTAACATTGTAGTATGTATACATATATTTGTTGATTTAGTTTTTTCAAATGTCTACGATGCAATCAGCATTCAAGATTAAAGATCATAAAAGTATCAAGGATATTTTTCACAAAGCAAAACACGGTGAAAATGAAGAAGAATTAAATTGATATCGGACTGTCCTGTATGTTTGTTCTGTTGCCAATTTTGTTGAGCCAATGAAGAGAATATCCAAAAATCTCTGTCATTTAAAAATCAGGTGGCATTTTCCTACCAGAAGGATGGAAGAATAAGATTACAGATTCACAATGAATAGTGCAGGTAGAAAGAAACAGTGGTGCCATTAACAGAATGCCGAAACCTGCCCGGGGTCATTCCACAAGCAGCAACCGACGCGGTGTCAGCAGTGATGCGAGACACTCTAGTTAACCCTAAACACTGGCTTTAACCGTGAAATACCCGTGGAAGCAGAGCAAACAGTCGGCAAAACGGTCACTAACAACGGCTAGTTTCCTATGTTATAATGTTATAAAGCATTTAATACATATATGTATTATGCCTGTATTTTTTACTATGCATTTTTCCGACAGGACTTACAACACCGACGACCCAAGGTAGTTTTGATATACCAGTTCAGAACACAGCAAGAGTCGAAACGTAACCGATCTTAACTTTGTAACACAAACTCAAACTCGCTCGACAAATGACTTTAATTGTCTTATGCTTTTAGTGTAATTTGCCGGTACTTTGCTGTCATAAAGCTTCATAAAGTGTCTGGCTATGATAAACCGCACCGCATTAAGATAACGATTTCTTTACTGGGCTTGCAGAGAAGATCCCCCGTTAGCTAGAACAGATAGGTGGGTGTAAGGTTATGAACTGGTTTAAGCAAACAGAGCCAAAGTACCGATGCGAAAATTTAATCACTGACTGTATAAATATTCTAGGACGATTTTCGGAACGCGTTTTTTCTTAACCTTCCTCTAGGGCATTTACAATCAAGCAAACAAAACATACAAGAAATAGATTTTAGAACTAAATAAAACAACAAATAAGTTAGCTCCTAGATGGCAAGTTATTGAACAACCTTTCGGCCCAGCCAATATCTTCAGTTACAGTGGAATGACACAATAAGTAACTTTACACTGGGATTTTTCTAGCCGAAGGACATTTTAGGAGAACGTAGTCTTTCCCAAGGAATAATAATAATCGAGATATTTACTAAATATACTACATTGTGATTGTTCTTTCCTGTGTATGGCCCAAACATCACTCAAATCCAAACCGTAATTGCTTCAGATTATTAAAAACGGCAGAATGGACTATTTGTATGGAAACAATTTTCTTTGCAGCCTGCTCAGAAGCTTGTGGTATCGAGAATACTTTCTTCAAACAAGAACCTTTTGTTATGATAATTTACCTTGACTTTTGTTGTTCGATTGTGTAGCTCCAGACGGCACTCCACTCTTTGCTAGTCACTCCTTGCTAGTATGCGATCAAAGACCACTAGAAAATGAAAATGAAATACCTGTTTGTTCTGTTTCTCAGCCAATCACATCGAAGCAACGTGGCCTAAAACTTGGTGTTCCCTGTGGGCAACACGTGATCAGAACCCGTCAGCCTCGTTCTCACAGACCAATGACGTTTCATAAACTATGTGCTCGCACCGTGCGTAATATTCCGAAAATAGGCCCTCTCCGAATATAATTCCCATGTGATTGTACAAAGATTTGTCTGGGCATTCCGAGAACTGTTTTCTATCCGTTACTGTGATAGTGTTATGGTATACATGTTACAATAATTTTCAAAACATGAAATTTATATCTCCAATAACAAGCCCCAAAAGTGCTTCATTTGAAAAATATCCCAGTGGTCTTATTTTCAGAATTTTACGGAAAGCGAATTGTTTTTATTGTTTATCCGCAATTACTTTACGTGGAGAATACTATCAGATACCGCGCATTCTTGCAGATACTTTTGCCGGTTCCGTTGACTTCGGTTTCTGTAGTATAGGAAGCGACAACAAACAATTTGCAAGATACCTACTTATACGCCTGGATGAAGAGAGGCGTTGTGCGAGAATGTCTTGCCAAGGCAGCCTCTCTTCTTCCCTCTTTAGCCGGCTTTTGGTTATTCTAGGTGGTAATGGCACTTTCTTCTTGTATGTAATCTAATCCATGTTTATACGTAAAATGTATAATGTGTAATGTATAGTACCTAAATAAAGTTGTTGTTGTTGTTGTTTTTGCATTTCTCTCTCTCTCCTCCCTCTTTCTCTTCCCTTTGCGCTGGCTGCGCAGGCTATACCAAGAACTTTACGAAGTGCCAACAGCCAGAATGAATTCCTCAATCATTTGATTTTCAGTGCAAAGCGCTAACCATCCGGCCGCAATGTCTCCATAGCACAGATATATAATAATACTTCACTATATACCAAATATAACTAATTCCAAATACCTCGGAAATTCAAGGTAAGGTAATCTTTCTCCAGCCTTAGGAAAATTGATTTGTTTGACTTTTGGGTTGTTCTTTAACCGAATTCTTCAGAAATAATTTGTTTACAAACCAGTCCGGCATCAGATTGGGCCCGTTTCAGACGTCGAACTTTTCATGCGCCGAATCTAATGCTAATGAGTATTAATAACAACGCATTTGCGAACTGCCGTCATAGCCGACTCTGGGATGTACTTTTCTGGAAAATTTTAAACAAAATTATTTCTTATTAATCATTTTCTTTATTAATAACTGGGCGGCTTACTCCTCAGTCTGCCAAATGCCCCACTCTGATGCCCTTTATATCTGGATCTTTAGAAAATATTTTCCTTGGTGAATATACAAATACTGACTCCACGAGACTGTTGGGTTTGCACTTCTCTTGATTTCTCTCAATGTTTGTCAACTAAATCTTTAGCTGTTGTGTCTCTTCATTTGTTTACAACACGAACATGTTTAGCTTGTTTCTGTAATATTTGTACTTACATTTGGCAACAGAAAATAGAAACATGGATTAGAAACAAGAACGTGCCGTCATACTAACGCACACAATATCAGTCAATATTGAGGCGACACCAGCAAGGCCGGCTTCAGTTATGCAAGTGCCGTAATATTTGATGTTGAACGAATATTATTAAAATATTATATTATTTTCTTTCTTCATTTCTTCCTTTGTTTAGCAACTTCTGTTATCCCAGTATTTTGAACTCTTAGCTAACTCTTATCCGCGATTACTTTACTGTTTCCAGCATTCACAGTCAGTAACGGATAAAAAATTGATAAGAAAAGATGCAATCAATAAGTGAATAACAAATACTTATAGCTTATAGTTTAGGTCACACAGGAAACGCTCAAACCAAAATTGAGGAAAAGGTACTGCAGTACTGCCCCATATTGGCAGCCGTAAAATCAAGAACTTTTATCTCTCTACAATTGAAAAATATTTAATCCTCGCCCTGCTACACTCCATCGCCTCGAGAAAAAACGAGACAAACAATAAAACGAAATATATGAAGGAAGAACTAACTTGTCCTATGGAGAAATCTTATACACGAGACCCATAATTACACAATATGCTCTGATCACCGAGGTCATCAGTCTGCGGTTAAAGGCCATAATGCGACGTTTTGTCGTTTATATATTTATAGTTTTGGGACGTTCTCCGAGGGTAAAAGTTTACGTCATGTTGAACGCGCAAACTAATACAATTGGTGAAAATCAAGAATTTAATTTCATAGATATTATAAATTTATTTTCATAAACTCATGGTTACACAAATATTAGAATGACTACTATTTGTAAATTTAACCGAAATTCAAACAAGTTTCATTCGACAATGTCTGGTACACAACAACATAGTTTATAATGCGCCAGTGACTCGAATCGATCATTCCCTCTGGTCAGCGAGACGCGAATGATGAAAACGCGGGTTTGCAGCCTGGGCACCTGAGAGGTTCTGATGAACGGCATTTCCCACACTCGCAGAAGTTTCAGTTGGAGTCAATTTCTGTCCTTTATAACCACTAAAATGAGTTTACATGCAATTTTCCCAAACCACTGGCTTACAGCCTACAGCATAACACTCGCAGAAGCCAAGAATGTGTTAGCAATAATACTGTCGGTAATAGCGTCGCTCAGTATAGTAAATCAAAACAACAGCACAAATATATTATGACACACGGACTGACTTGCCATACTTGAACACAAGGTTCAGACGAACACCATAACATACTGATGTCCGCTCAATACGGACTCTCAGTAGCACGGACCATTTTTCGGTCCCTTTAGTAAATCCAATACGTTTTTCATTAGCAAAAATTCTTGGACGGGCTCTCCCCTTGTTAGTCGATTGCCTGTCGCTCATACGAAGATAATAGACAGTAAACGTTTTTACTTTTACTTTATTTTAAGAGTGAAGCCACATACATAGTAGTCAACGTATACAGTATGCCATACTACAGCATGCAGCACTCTACCTACTAAGGTGTATTATCAGGTCAACACAGTGGAGCCGGGCTCTTTCACGTTCCATCAGTCCGGATAAAGGGGTCAACGTGAGCGCCAACCCTGAAGATTTTATAATATTTACAAAGTTACTTGAGGTGTATATATACACTAATGGACTCTTACTCAAGTTGTGCCCACTGAACAGCACTACCTAGTCACAAGGACGCTTCAGCACCGCCTAGACTCATCTGAAGGACGTTTATAAACAGCCTATATACAATTCGGCTAACTGACAAACAGAGGCGGTTTACAACAGTTCTGTTTCCAAAATCATGAAGTGTTGTAGGTGGAAATTATGAAGTAGTCGATTAATATAAACTGTGCACTTTATCTTTCCAGACCCGTTTATCACGCATTCCTCACGCTCCTCGACACCAGCAGGTAGAATGCGCCGAGGTGCGACTTAAATCAGATGGGTGTCGGGTGTCTACTTCAGGGTCGGAGGGCCAATGGCGGTCAGAGTGTTACTGTTTTACTTTGTTCCTTTCTTCTTCTTGCCTGTTGGTTTGTCCGAGCTAACTGAACCTGGACGCTGAGATTTCTTCGGTTGTGCTTCTCGCTTACTGATCTGTTGAAAGACGAACGATATTCACAAGGTTAATTTGTACATAATTAAAGAAGAATGCTTTTGAAACCTGAATTGACTAAAGGTAGTATTATCGATAGTCAACAGCGAGTCCTGCTGTGTTCAGCATTTCCGCTCATTTTCCACTCGTTCACTGGTCTGATCTGAGGACAAGGAACTGTATATGGCTCGCAGTTTATGATGAACTCGTCCCCAGAACCCGTTTTGGAATTTTCGAGAAACAAATTTTTTTACCCCCCCCCCCCAAAAAAAATTTTTCCCTCGAAAATTCCAAAACGAGATCTGGGGATGAGATCAAGTCTATGATACTAACACGTATATACAGTACGGGTCTTGAGGAGGAGCAAGAAATCTTCTAACAGATCAGAGATTCCTGTGCGATACCCATGCAATGATCCCACTCCTACGTGTGTTATTGTCTCGCACAAGTCGCCTACAGGTGTTTGTTCTCAATCCACCCACTCCACCCCCCTCAACTACTAAACGCTCACCACTCGTGCCACCCCCTAAGTTGTTAGTCAAACATCTCCTGTTCTCTACTCCGACTGCTTGAAACCAAAGACATCCATTATCGGCAGGCTGCATTATACGCACATGAAATGCATGGTAATACAGCCTCGGCTTGCTGGAACAGCTCACAGACGGATTTGTTCTCATCTCCTATTCATCTCATCTTGATCCAACCTCCCTGATCCTCTATATTCTTTCAAATGCACTTGACAATTTCTGTACAAACCAACAAGACTATCTTCTACAAAAACATTCCTATTGCTAAGACGTGGGTGGAATTCATTGCCGTTGCGTCCCAAGGGGGATACGCTGATATATGTGACAGGGAGGTGCGACGGACTTTTTGGGGGTTTGCAATTGACGATTTTGATAGTTTTAGGGTTGGCAACTTTGCCTAGTATTTTTTGGGTCGCGACATTCTGGCTGGCTTTTTTTTGTTGCATTGTGTTGGCTAGCCCTGGTATCAGCCCTGGTACTGATCCTGAGTATTTTCTTGGTTCAATCATTGCCCTTGGTATGTTTTTAGGGTTTTGCTTTACAGCTTCACTCTCACCACCCCATCATTTTTGTATCGGAGTACCCCCTGACCCCCCCCCCCTTGGGGTTGAATTGGTAGGTGCTACCAGTTACAACGACTCCATTCCCGTTTCCATTCCCCCTCGCTCCAATTTCTATTCCACCACCTTTCTTGACAACTAGAAACAGGTCGAACACTTACCCCCTTCATAATCCTGTTTTTCAGTTCCATCTGGGTGAGCGGTCTCGATTCATCATCACTTCCCGAGTCGCCATCAGTATCATAGTCATCTCCAGTCGATGGTGGGACAATGGCAACCCCGCCTGCTCCCGCCTGGGGACCTTGGCCGAGTAGGCCAACTGGGGCAGCGGCCGCTTCTGCGTCTCTTTCAGAATCCTGCCATATTAACGTAACGATCGACATAATAATTAACAGAATGCCTGGAATGTCATTTCTTTCATTCGTTTATCGTGTGGTGAACGTAACGCAGAGCGATTAGGTATACAGTTTCCGTGTTTCCGCTCTCAATTTTGTTTTTCTCTCCACACTACTTATTTCCTGAAGAAAAAGAGGAGTTGCTCGCAGTTTCGGGAGCATGCTTAGAATCAGTTAGTGTACATATAAAGAATTGGATAACAATAGGAATAGAACTAAAATAAGCAAACAGCCTCAAAAGTTTGCTGGATTCCGGATTCCAGATTCTTATACATGGGGCGACAACTCAAATGATCTGTAACCTCTTGCAAAGCCAGTTGGGAGGATTAGGATATAGATTAGCTTTGCCAAAGATTTTTTTGTCAGATTGGCCACCGTGTTGAATAGCGACCCTTTGAGAACCTTGCGGTTCACGCTAGTAATAAGCAACAGCTAGTCATGTGGACATTTTAAGACGTTCTCATTTGTACAGTTCTAAGCTGTTCTAAAAGCAAGCTGTATTGAACCTTTTACATCAAACAAAATCCCACAAATATGTCAACAGTACTTTGGCAGCTAACAATGTTGTTAGAAATTGAATTACTTTCATTTGTTCTGTTGGGAATAGAAAAAGAACATAATCCCTGGAAAGTAGTGTCTAGTATTTGAGGAACTTAGTTATAGGAAATTTATCTCTTTTTTCCGAAACTCGAATGGTAAAGATGTTCTTAACCAATTTCCAACCTTGGGTAATTGTTCGTCACAATCTCACATAAACAATAACTTTGACTGGCAACATTCGCACTACACGTAGTGACGTACCTTTGAGGTATGGAAAGCTTGCACTTGTAGCAGCTCGTTCGTCCGTTGTTCAACGATTCCTAGGTACTGTTGAATGGAATTACCGAAATGAAAATTAATGAAGGTAGGCCTTCTTGGTGAACCTGTTCAGGGCGTAGCTAGCTAGACCACAGGCACAATATTTGACAATTTACATGTATATTGTATGGGGTGGGGTGGAGAATGTCTGAAGCCTCAATACTTATTATATCCATGTAAACTTGGGCCAAGCACGGTAACCCTTCCTTACAGTTTACATACCCGCTCCGATCCAAATCATGATCTTTTTTACATATGGCATGTAGAAAAATAATTATATATTAAAACTAAACTTGAGACCACATTTAAATAAAAGAGATATCATTTATATTTCTTGTATTGTGTGTTTGAATCATGTAAATTTGGCAATGTTGTTGGCTGTTGCAAGCCGCGTCTTAATGGTGTCAAGTATCTAACAACAATTTGAATCCAGTGAGTGAACCCGAAGGATACACAACACAGAAGCAAATCCCCCAGAAATGCAAAGCACTAACCTGCGTCATATTGGTGTCCGTTACCCCGGCTGATCCTCCCAACATCTCAGCGATTGCTGTCTTGTCACAATTGATCTTGCTAAATAGTGAATCTATACCTACAAAACACCAAGATATAATACCCTTGTCAAAATACTAACACACACGAGGTGCGTGATCTTCTCTGGAGTTATGCTATTGTTGTCTCTGAGGTCAGATAATAATTTTGAATTTTCCTGACCAATGTCTCAAAGAAAGCACAATAACGGTCTCCAATCCATTCAACCATCATTTTAACCCTTTCAACCCCAGTCAGCTGATCAACATTATCTTCTCCTTATCATGTACTAATCGTCGTCGGCATCCTTCCGTCTTCAGGAGACGATGGAGTAGTTCCATGTGGGTTAATTCATCTGCACAGTGAGTTGCGTGAGTGGCTGTAAAGTCCCACCTGCGAGTGGCAGTCCTAATACAAATACATGTACTAATACAAATACGTATTATATATATGGCTGATGATCAGTAGCTGACAAACTGAGAGAAATGAATAGAGTGCAGAGATAAATAAAAGAGAAATACCAACAAGTCATTTGTAGTGCTTCGGACATAAACGGGTTAAACAACACAGCACGTACCACACTACAGCTCTCATTGTGGAAAGAGAAGTAATTTACCCACCTTGCTTAAGCTGTTCAAGTATTTTCTTTGTCTGTTTACTCTGGTTATCATACTGCTCAGAGTCTTCACTTGCAACATTGAGTTTTTCTTCCAGATTCTTGAGGATGGCCTTCCGTTGACTCTCCATCTCCACGCCCTCACTCTTGAATTGTTCAATATCACCATTCACCTGGGCAAGGGATATTTAGTATACACTTCAGAGAGCTGACTGCCAGGAGTATGTTGGGAAATCTAACACAAATGGAATGTCAGAGCAATGTTTTCTCCATGCACATACAAAGGAGAGGTGGGTATATAGTGTTCATACTAATTTGAGATGATAACATTCCAGGAGTTTCCAGGATAGAAAATACACCAATAGCAGCTGTACTCTATTACAATTTCCATGGCAGTTGTGGTAAATTAATATACACTACAAATCTGCTCAATTACAAAACCTGCACCGAGTTGTGGAGTTCAGACAATGCAAAAATTCTGAAATTCCAGGAATTTGCAAGCATAAAACTTAGAAGTCTCACAAACTTAAGTTGTACTAAATTTGAAGAAGGGTGCATGGATATGTGTTTTATTCTGATTGCCCACCCAATCCATCTGAGTCAAGAGGAAGAGTATATTTACAGCTCTGGGGTTACAATGATAATAAAACCCACTGAATTTCACATAACAAAAGGTAATTAATTAATTACGTACCTCACTAATTTGATCTTGTAGCATTTCTATTTCATTATTCAGTTCATTGACATAGTTGAAAAGTGCAAAGTTCTTGTCCTCCACCTCAATAAACCTTGTCACCAGTTGATCATTGTCTTCAATCTCTGTTGCCTCCTTAATCCTTCTGAATGCTTCTTCATAAGACTGCAATGGGATCAAAATGAATTCATGGTTGCATATAAGACAGGATACTCTAGCACAGGTCTAGTTCTTCTCAGTCTTGTTAGTCGGGATAAGTAATGGGACAAAGAGCCCCCAGGGGGACTCCCCATAAAAATAGACGGGGATGATTGACCTATCTTTTAGGGGTTAAAATCGATAGCAGTGCTATCTCTTAGGGGTCTTCCAAAGGTCTGCTATCTTTTAGGGGTCTCCAAGACCCAAAATGTTTGTGGCCAAGAAAAAATAGCGCTGGATCCTCGAGCATGAGACCCCACAAGTTGAATCAGTATTTACGGCTTCGATATAGAGTTTGATCCATCTGAATATTAAAGGCGAGGTTATGGGGCAGAGCTTTGTCTCTTCTTGGAGTGCTATCTTTTAGGAGTAAAATTTTTGTGAGCCATGCCCATATTGCTATCTTTTAGGGATGAATTTCATTTCTCATGACGAGCACCCTTGTCTATTTTTATGGGGAGTCCCCCCGGGAAAGAGCCACTGCTTGGGGTGGTGTAGAGCTGGTAAGTTTTAGTTCCCTCAATCTAAAGACTTGAGACCTCGTGATCAGTTGCAGCAGAAGTAGAGCTTGTGGTGGGAATGGAAAGTAACAAGACAGTGTAGATGGTAGGTCCTATATAGTTCCCTCAGTCTAGACTTTGGACCCTTGGTTGAGGTAGAGGTGTAATAGGTGCATGGGTTGGTGCAGGCAGATAGCTATAGAGAGGTTCATAAAATTGGCTCTCAAGGTAAATGATGTGGAGATATGGTGGGTGGGAGGCGATCAAGAGAAAGGGGTTGGTACAGGGCTTACAGGCACGAAGGACAGGACCTGACACATACATGTCAGCCAAATTAAAATGACAAGGAAGGACGTCCCTCACCTCAACAGTTTCCTCAGCCTTGTCTCCTTTGTCCTTTTCATCTCGTTTCTTCCTCCTTGATGTTAATTCTCCCTCCATCATCTCTGCTCGCTCTTCTCCCTTGATGCGCATGAATTCCTTTAGTTTCCGATCATGGTCAATGATACGCATCAGTTCTTTTAGCTCCATGTTGTACTGAGCAAGATCTTTGTCTGCTTTTTCTTTCATGGCCATCATCTTTGCCTGAGCTTCATCCCTGACAAGTGAAAGAACGAAAGTGCAAAATTTAAAAATATGCAGTATAAAATAAAATAAATATTTTTAAAAGTATAAAGCAGGTCTATGTGTGTACAATAGAACTACACTTAGCTGTCTATGGAGGAATTTACTGCAAGGGATGAGTCATTGCTACGTACCACCTCCCTCCCTCTGATCTCCCACTGCCATTTAACTTCGGAAATGTAGCTGGATATTACAAGTTTTCTGAAGAGGGCCCTGAGATGCCTCTTTCTGTCCTTTATTTCCATAATGAAGTGTTTAATTTGTATCTGTCCTGCTATCCACTCAGAATGTTTAAAGGATTGAACAACTCAACTCATGATCACAATATATTATTATAATTATTATTATTTTAAAGTTTATTATTTATTATTTATTGATAGTTATTAAGTTATTAATAGTAATTATGTAATAGAGAGTGTACAGTGCTTAGGACCATTTTTGTATAAGCGCTTTGAATGAACCTTTATTTAAACAGGGTTGCCCCTTCAGTTTACAAAAAAAACTGCTATCAATGGGGGCCCTAAATATACCTAAGATATAAAAATTACAATAAGTTAAAAAGCGATCAGTCTCGAGAAGTCTATTATTATTATTATTATTATTAAATTAGGATCTACCAAGTAGCACAATGTATCAGATCCTGTGATTGTTTAATAAACTATATATAATTTTATATAGGACCACTTAGAACACTAAGAAAGGTAATAGGTCAATAAATGAGAAATCATTGACCAGCTTACCGAGCATCATATGCTGCGGTGGATGTCTCAATAACTTCTCCCATTTCTCTTTTAAGATCACCCAGTTCTTTTTCAAGCTTCTTGTAGATGCCTTCAAAGGTGACCCTTTCTGATCTCATATGGTCGATGCCATCTCTTAGTTTGGAATTTTCTGCCAGAGATGCATTGAATCTTGTATTTGCCTAGAAATTAAAAATATATAAATGTTTAACTTAATAATAATTAAATAAATTTAATTCTTACAAATTATGCACCTTCAAGGGGTTTGTGTTTCATGCAGTTTTATCCCAAAAAGTAGTTTAGTCAAATCTAGTCAAAATTACCATACATTATATAGACTGTTCATCAGCTGTATTGTGATGTATTGTAATTTCATGTAATGTGGTATGTGGTAACAAATTTGCCACTCTGTGGGATTAATCTGCAGATTGCAAAATCTCCATTCCCAACCCCCACTCCTAATTTCCTTGAGTTCTTCTTTTTGGAAAATCTTGTTTTCTGGTTACTATGGTTGTCATGGCAACCATATAGGGCCTCAAATGCACCTTATCTTTGACATTTAATCACATTTTTCTCAAAACAGAACATGATGACACAATCTTTATAGTTTTATTCTTCTCGGCATTAAATGAAAAAACTTTTGGGAGATTTTTAAAAAAATTACACCATCTCGATTTGGTGCCACCTTAAAGGTTTTGAGAGATATGCGATTGAATGTCAAAAATAAGGTGCACTGGAGACCCTATATATGGTTGCCATGACAACCATAGGAACCATAAAACGATATTTGTCTATAAGAAGAGCTGCTCAAACACGAGATCAGTTGACAGTAAACTGCGCATGCTGTGGTGTACAAGTAAGCTGTTTGTTAAATTTGGTGGTGCAAAAAACTGGAAAACAGGTGGGAGCCACCTTAATTCTAATAAAAATTGTATCCCAGCAGTCTAGTCATAAAACATACATGCACCAGTCACCCCTCCCCCCAAATTAATGCACTGCCTTTTCTAATTTAAGCCTAAGAACATACAGGAAATAATAATTATTTTTATATACTTACACTGTCGAGCCTATTTTCCAACACTCTGATGTTTTTCTGAGTCTGAACATGTCGTATTTGACTCATATGAACCCTATTAGAAAGAGAAACCACTAATTAATTAATTTATATTATTTAATTAATTAATTTATAACAAAAAGGTTATCAAATAGTAATTATTACTGAATTAATGTATGCTCACCCTCCCATGTTTTTTCTTTGATTACTGATTTTCTTTTCCATTGCTCTGATCTGAAATTAAAAGAAACAAAACAAGATCATTTAAAATTTATTATAGAATGATAATTATTATAAAAATATTAGTAGTTGCGGTACTTGCACTGGAAACATTTATTGCTTCCAATCAGGTTAAACCACTGACCAGTATCTCTCGTCATCAAGTTCCCGCCATACTGGTCAGCAGTTAAATTAAACAAGATGGCGGAACAAACAACTCACGATCACGTTGGAAAAATTACTAGTATGGCCCATATTTGGTTTTTTTCTTTAGTACTGATCACAACTATTGAGACAATTTGCGAATGTAATCATTTCCAAGAAGAATGTTTGACGTGATAATGGAAATAACACGTACAAACCTCAAGTGGTAGATTTAAGAAGGTAAGCGAGATGTTTTCGACCGTTTTTCTGGCGGTCGAATCAAAACAAAGATTACATGCAGTAACATTTTAATTTAAATATTCATTGTTGCTTTATTTCTTTTGGAAAATAATTTTTAGGGGTCCAGAAGGGGGTCCAGATTGAGGGTCCAGAAGAGGGGGTCCACATTTTGTCGACACCCTATATAATACTGGGCAAGCAAATCAACCGGAAATGAAAGCGCTTGGGCTGAACACAGAACATACGAACATAGATTTTTATCCTTGTTAGAAATAGTAAACCAGTAAATTAGCCACCATTCCCCTGATTCTTTCCTGGTCACAGTAATTTCAAGAGGGCATGGCTATTGGGACAACTTTGATGCTTACCGGTAATTGCATGATTATGAGATGAAGATTAAGTCGATTCTAAAAATTATTTTTGCCAATATACTTGTGAGGTTCCTGCCTGGAACAATCTCACTTTTGATCTGGTCAATGCCTCCGATTTACGGGACTTAAGCTTAAACTTATTCTTACTATATTTATTTACATTGTATTACATTATATTTATTTACATTTTACATTATATTGTAAATTAGTTGCTGACCACCATTGCCGGGATTAGTTCTTACTATAAGGCAATTATAATGATTAAAGATAAGGAAGGCCAATATATATTATACAAAATCAAACAAAACATAAACTATTGCATATACACTTTAAGTTGTGTTGTGTTAACCATATCATTAGCAATTAATTATGCAAACCACCCAGAATGATTAGGATTATATATAGTCATATATATATATAGTAGCTAGTTTCCCAACAACTGCCATTAATTAAATACCTTAACATCAAGATCAGTAATAGCCTCCTTCTCGTCAGCAATGAGTGATTGTAGTGACTCTATAACAAAATTTTGACAAACGTTATTCACTTGGAAATATGTGTAACATCAAATATTAGTAATTAATTAAGCTCTTTAGTTTTTCTCCAGTCAGTAACTGTAAGTTATAACTGCTGATGTGTATTTGATTTTGATGTCAGACGTACAAAGAATCTCAGCAACCTTGAGAATCTGAACATCATTTTCTAAACCCAAAAATGTTTTTAAATTAAAATTATTTGTGTGTGTTAGCAGGGCAGTCCCTGGGGGGGTTGCATGCACTCCCATACTAGACACGACAGAGATGATAACTGTACCTTTTAGGAGTTAAAGTTGCAGGTTGCGGTAGCTACCACTAATTAGGTTGTCAGAAATACAAATGAGCATATCAAAGGTATCTGTTAGGGATGTAATTTGCCAGAATGCCCACATAAGAATGAAAAAATGGAAATATGTGACACTTCTCCATTCTTTTTGTTGTTCCAGCACAGCTAGCTTTTTATAAATACATTTTACAAATCTCATTTGGGTAAGTTGAGATTTTGTTCCATTGATTGATATCCAATAAAAGTTTGTTGTTGTATCTGCCCACATCCAAAAAAAGAAAAGCCTTAAAGAAATTTCAAATGCAAAAATGTACCTAGTCATAAAATAAGCACATCTGTTTTATATGCAACTGCTTTAATTATGTCTTCTCTTAAGATAACCCTAGAAAATGCTTTTTGAGCCAGAACAAGGATATTATCAGAAGGTTGCAGAAGCAAAGATATGTAAAATGTTCTCTACTAGATATGAGGAACTAGTGTCTCTCAAGTTCAGTGTTTTCGGTTTTAATATTATTCTTGCTAAGTTGGAGCTGATGGCAAGTATCGATCACTTTGCAGGTGGGGAGGACTTTGATCAGCGTGTGATGGAACATTTTATCAAGCTTTACAAGAAGAAGAAGGGCAAGAACATGCGCAAGGATAACAGGGCTGTACAGAAACTGCGTCGTGAAGTAGAGAAGGCCAAGCGAGCCCTCAGTTCACAGCACCAGGCTAGAATTGAGATTGAATCCTTGTATGATGGTGAAGACTTCTCAGAGACTCTGACTAGGGCTAGATTTGAGGAGCTGAATATGGTATGTAGTTGCATTGATGTTCTTATTCAAGTTGTAATAATCGTTTAAGGTTTTTTTTGGGGGGGGGCATTATTAGTAAATGTACTGTTTACTGGTGATGATCTTGTAGCAATACTAGTAACCTTTGCAAGGGAATGTACATCTGAGAAGGTTTGTCAATCTATTAATGCTTTAATAACTTCGTGCTTAAGATTGCATTTGTTGGGTTGCCACAGGGAAATTGTACACTTGTAGAGAAATATTATTGTCATTTTGACTAGAAGTTGGAGAAATTCCTTTTTTAATTCAATGTGTCCTTTAATGTGTAATATAAGTTTACAATGGGCACTGCTCGCTAGTGTGACATCACTTCGTGATTTCTGTCCGCTTTTAGAAAATGGAACTTTAGCCAATTAGAGTGTGTGTTAATTGCATCTATTTTCTAAGTGTTTTTAGAATATTTTACAAACAAAAGTGTGCTTAGTTTTGAAATGGCCATGTGGTTTTCTAACATTGCCTAGGTATGCTCTGGTCAGGAACCTAACTAATTGTGACTGTTAAATATGAGAAAAAGTTAAGAATTTTGTAATGTAGCTGGTATGATATTGTAGTAGTTATGTCTTGCTGACAAGTACTGTGTTCTTTCTGCAGGACTTGTTCCGATCAACCATGAAGCCAGTTCAGCAAGTACTCAATGATGCTGATCTCAAAGTTCATGAAATCCATGAAATCGTACTTGTTGGTGGTTCAACCCGTATCCCTAAGATCCAACAGCTTGTCAAAGAGTTCTTCAATGGCAAAGAGCCAAGCCGTGGAATCAACCCAGACGAAGCTGTGGCCTATGGGGCAGCTGTACAGGCTGGTATTCTTGGTGGTGAAGAAGACACTGGTGATGTTGTGCTTCTCGACGTGAACCCCCTGACTCTTGGCATTGAGACTGTTGGTGGAGTTATGACAAAACTAATCTCCCGAAACTCTGTCATTCCTACCAAGAAATCTCAGATCTTCTCTACTGCAGCTGATAACCAAAATGTGGTCACAATCCAAGTATTTGAGGGTGAGCGACCAATGACCAAAGACAATCACTTGCTCGGCAAGTTTGATCTCACTGGCATTCCACCTGCTCCACGAGGTGTACCACAAATTGAGGTTTCATTTGAAATTGATGTTAATGGTATTCTGAGGGTATCGGCAGAGGACAAAGGCACAGGCAACAAGGAGAAGATTACAATCACAAATGATCAAAATCGTCTTACCCCAGAGGACATTGAACGAATGGTGAACGATGCTGATAAGTTTGCTGATGACGATAAAAAAGTCAAAGAGAAGGTTGAGTCAAGGAATGAACTAGAAAGTTACACTTACTCTTTGAAGAACCAAGTTGGTGATAAGGAGAAACTAGGAGGAAAACTGTCTGAGGAGGACAAGAAAACTATCCTTGCGGCAGTTGACAAGAAAATTGAATGGTTGGACAAGAACCATGAAGCTGATACTGAGGAATTTAAGAAGCAAAAGAAAGAACTTGAGGATGTTGTTCAGCCAATTGTTAGTAAACTGTACCAGGGACAAGGTGGACAAGGTGGTGAGGGGGGCCAAGGTGGTGGACCCCCACCCCCACAGGGTGAGAAGCCCAGTGAGGACAAAGATGAATTGTAAAATACATTTCAAACTTAGACTCTATTCCATGAAAATAATACCTTGGACATCCACTAATAGTTTACTGCCTCGAGAAGGATTTCAGCAATTCAGTACATTATCTTTTCTGCTTTATAGAAAATGATACAAACACTACAAATAAGTGAGTGAAGACAGATACTGAATGTTGTTGATATTTAATGTGAACATTACAAGCTGGTTCATACACATGCTACAACTATTGCATCGTGATTACAAAGTGTTGTGCTTCTCTGTAAATGCTTCTTTTTTCGAAGAGATCTCTTATAGAAATAGTTATTTATCTATCTTCAGTCCTTGCTTTCAGGTTTTGCAAGGAAACTGGAGTGTTTTCATTAATAAAATTTATAACAAAATGACTGTTGTCAGTTTTTTTAAAATCTTTTTGGTACAATGTTGTCATTGTAAAGGGAAAACAATAAAACTCCTCTGTTTGATATCTGTCACCTTAAACACATAGATGCATTATAACAGGGGTGGTACCTAAGGTTCTCCTGTGCTCAGTTGTCAATCAACCACCGAGGTGTACGGCTCCAAATTTGAAATTTAAGAAAAGATCAGTAGATAAAGCAAGCAAATGTTTGTACAATAATGACTTTCTCAGCTATAATAAATAATGAACAGAGGGAAGCTAATGTCTTGGTAATTACTTCCAGAAGTATTTTACAACCATTTAGTTCTATTTGAATTTTGTGTGATAGAATATCAGGACACACTCGAGCAGAACATTGCATCAGTGCAGAGTTGTGACTGAGATGTTTGCCCCACAAAGGCTAAGTGACAACTGAAGGTGTCTGAAAGATGCCTCTATAATGTGTCTTCTTGTTTAATGTGCATGGAGTTGGCAAAGAATCTTTGCTTTCTGAAGCTGTGGTGCTAAACTACCTGAAAATTGGATGAGGAAGCCTGTAAATTTAGTGAAATAAATTTCGTGATTGTGTCAATATATTTGCTTTTGGTTTCAAGTTTTTAGTAAAATTACCAGAAGTATTGAAATCAATAAATTTTGAATTTCCCTCCAAGGGGTCATGTGACCCGTTTTAGCCAGTGAGAATGACTAAAATGCCACCGAAAAGCTAATTTCACATGTACTTACCTTTTACACAAAATTGATAATGTGATGACATAGTGTGGTTCCAGAAAATATCCACCCCCCCCCCATGGAGGGTCACTGGAAATTCCAGGGGGTGGGGGGTCCAGAGGCACAAACTTCCAAGGGTTATGGGGGTAAGAAGTATACTTTTCACTTTTGCCGTATGTATTAGCGGTATTATTTTCACTATCTGTTGAATTTCAAACAGCCGAATTCTTGGTAAAGAAAAGAGTTTCAACTCCGGGCTCCGACAGATTTTTAGGCTAAGAGTAAATCACTGTTGCAATAATTTATTTTAGATGAAATCTCGAGATGTAAGGTGCTTGCAAAGTGTTTTTATGAGCCTGCAGTCAGAAATGAAAGCAGCAGTGTCAGATTTCACTCTTTTATCACGGTTTTCTAAAACCTTAGGGTTAACTTCCTTTGTGTGGGTAGTTTTTAGTCCACAAAATACAGTACAATTTGAGCAATAAACTTTAAAAATTAACCCTGTTACCGCAGTGCAAATACCTTAAAGTTGGAAGAAAAGTTATGCTATAAATGCTAAAAATTTTGAATGTATAAATTAAAACTGAAATAAGATTCAAAAGCCAAAACAGCTGCAAAAAATATGAGATACATGTACTTTAAATTTTATATATAATCAATTCTGGATCAACAGATCTGAACAAGCACCCACCCTTGATGGGGATCAAAATGAAATAAGCACCCAGTATGCCTATTCAAATATTTGTGATACATGTGCTTTGCTTGTTTTTAGAATTTACAAATAAACACCCATCCACAATCAATGCCTCTTCTCGAATATATTCACCCTCTTGAAAGTGAGGAAATTTAAAAAATGCCTCTAGATCTAGAGGTTGCCTATATTTTGGGAAAATACTGTATCTGCAGATCCTCTCTGTATCAAAACCCTGAAGACACCACAAGGGTGCCACACCCCTAAACACAGGCCTGCATGTTGGCCACCTTGTGACAATATTTAGGGATAAAATTTAATTTTAGTCTTAAACGACTTTTTTATCTGAAAAATAGGGACTTTTTAGGGATAAATGATTGGAAAATAGGGTTATTTTAGGGCTTTTATTTAGGACAGAACGAGCAATTCATCTTACCGTTCTACCATTGGTACCCAAACAGAAAGTTACTTATAAATACTCATGTTGTGGTGGTACGTCAAGCATTTCAAACATGAGCCCCCGGCTCGGGAGACTGGGCAACATCTCCCAACGATGTCGACGTAAAAAATACATTATCATCAAATACATCATGATTAGCACTAGTAACTGGCATTAATGACTTAGACTGGAAAGGGATCACGCGAATCTTGTCATTAAAATGCTTGAAATGGATTCAACATCATTAAACTTTTAGCCACTGGCACCACCGTCACCCACCAGAGGCCGATAAAAGTTGAAGGATCCTCCTATGATCAACATTCTACATCGGACAACCACACCACAAAGAAACTTGTAGTTCGTCCGGGTAGAGCAGATGTAGAATCCATTTCAAGCACTTTCAATGACATCAGTCACGCTCAGCCATCATAAAAAAAGAAAAAAAGTAGGGATTTTAAGGGAAAAGACCAGAAAAATAGGACTTTTAGGGCAAGTGAAAATATTTAGGGACTTTTAGGAATTTTAGGGCCACCAACATGTCTGCTTTAACTGTAGGCGGTTCTGTTTAATCGAATCTTCCAAATAGAAGAAGATAAACTATCGGAGAACTTCCATTGCCATTTTATTTTCATCCTCCTTGCTTTGCAGTTCATTTGTTGAGCGGATTCTGTCTCACAGCGTTTTTAAAACTTGCCACAAGCCAAGTACAACAGACGCCTCATTCTCAGCCAAAACTAAAAGATTCTTTATTTCACAAAAATATTCCTATCTACGTAACTAATATGTTTATTTTACCACTCACATTATAAGAAAACACCTTTAGGTACAAAAATAAATAGCCCGCAAGCAGCTATTCCCTGGCGTCTCCATCGATAACATTACAGGTGTTTTGCATCTGTCGGCTCTACCCGGCCAAAGAGAACTAGTTCTGCAACGCGCGCGAGAATTTTCCCGCCAAAACTCACCGACGGCCTGCTTCCCGCGCTCTGGCCGTGCGGAAATTCACAGCAGGAGCAGTCTGGCCGGCTAGATATGACAAATAGAAAACACTCCCTAGTATCCAAGATTACTCTCGACCGACTGCTATCGCTGTTTCGCCGCTTGCGGCGAGTTCGAGTTACCCACTGGCCAAAAATGAATAAACCACAGGACAACGCCGACTTCAACCGTATACGCTACAATAATGTGCCGATCACTGAAACTTTAATATGTCCCTGGGTATATTGCGACATTTGACGCATTGACGTCCCAGGCAGTAGGGAATTTAATGTTATGGGTTCTCCCGACAGTTGGTAGGGAACTTGATATCGGGTGGGGGTGGGGGTGGGGACACTAAACAGGTTATCTGGATCTTACATACCTCGTGGTGATGCCATTGAATATCAAGTTTCGAAAATCCCGGAGATAGGGGAATTTGATCACTTAACATTTCCTTGGGATGGAGCATTTGAAGAACGGCTTTTTTTTGCTCGGGAGAAGGTAATTCGAACAACCAAAACTCTACGACAAAAGTTCAAATACCCGGGAAGTGGATGCTTAAAGTTTCGATGTGATCGGTACATAACTATATGTAAAACCATCCGAAATTGTGACTATTATTGTGACTATTTCAATATTTAAGATGTATCATAAACCAATGTTCAATCCCGTCAGACGTTTGTTCAATTGAAAGAAAATGTTTAATAAGAATTTAGTCGTAGGAATCTGCAGGAACTAACTATCCGGTATGTCGCATCTGCGGCGAAATTAATAATACTGTGACTTCCTCGAGTCGTCCTTTTAGGAAAAAGGATATATGCATATGCAGGGTTCGCACAGTATTACAAGAACAAATCCAAGAACTTTTCCAAGGACTTCAGACCCTTTTCAAGGACCAAATCTTGTCAAACCACAAGGCCGAGTAAAGGTTTTCCAACTAAACCCAAACAGGATTTTATAACTTCACAAGAGCAAACATTATTCACACGTCATTACTGGTTTTTCCCTACATTAAACATCATTTTGACAGCATACACTTTGTCATACAACTGTACCGTCTGCGCTACATAAATAACAATAGCCTTTGCTTCAAAAATCTCGTTTTTCAAGGTTTTCAAGGCCTTGAATTCTTGTCGACAGAATTCTGGGACTTTCAAGTACCTGTACGAACCTTGTATGCGTGCGATATGGTACTAAAGTGCAGCTAACGAGAATTAAAAGATAAACTTCAAGAGTATATGCGGGTAAGGACGACATAACCGCAGTCAGCTAAATTCCAGTGCTGAGGACACGATTTTGGTGCTTTCAACTTCTCATTTCTATTAATTTGTAGAATCAACAGCACTACAAATCTTACAAACCGTAGCAGTCAGTTCAACCCCTACAGTCCTGAGGACACAGTTAGGAGATTTTGACTTCTTTTCATTTAAATTTAAATTAAAAAAATTAAAACCAAGCTGTATTACAAAATTTTAGAAACCGTTCTCATTTTTTATAAAATTAAATTAAAGGAATTAGAAAAACTTCTCCACAAAACTGTATAATCAAGAATGGTCATTCGCGCAACATCCATTCGACATTAAGTGACCTCCTTCGTAAGCAAATTAAAACCAGGCCCTATACTGGCCATTTGTTAACACGGCCAATATTCTGATGGGGTAAGTGTTGAGAAGTTACGACTTCGTAGTCTGTCCTGTAGGACATGCAAGTTAGACCTATAAAAAAACTAATAATTTAGGCATGAAATGTGTGCTTTGACTGGAAACGTGTAAAAAGAGATAGCCCTTAACTAGCAGAACTGTACTGAAACCTATCAAATAAACTGATTATTGTTTTCAATAAATCTTTTACAACAATTCCATACCAATAAAGATGGCGACTGGTACATTTACCCAGAATTCTTAGCGCACAAAAACCCTAAAAACACTCATAAAAATGCACTGAAAGTCCTAAAACTTCAAACGTAGCCTTCACAATGCTTTTAATACAGGGACAAAAATATATGGCCAATTCTATGTGCCTATTTGTTGTGTTAGGTTTCCAAGGTATTGTGGTTAAATGTACAGCCGCCATTTTTTTGAGTACGGTCAATGATCTAAATCAGTTGCTTGCTAATCGCTTTCTTCCTACTCTTGAATTATGCAGCAAAATGTGAACTGTACGACAGCCCACTCCTGATGGCTGTTCTTAACAGGTTTCATATAATTATTAAAGTTATCTTCCATGATACGATACACATTATTCTAGCAGCAGTAGCGAGTCTAAGCCGCATCACGTTAATCTTTCTCGCTAACGGCAGGGGGTGGTGACATTGACCTGAATTTTGGCGCGTTTATAGTTCGGCGTCTTCCGTTTTCAACCGGAGGAGGTGTGTTTTGACGTTTGATTAGTCCAGGGGATTTAGGGAGGAGGGGCCAGGGGGCCCGGCACTCCCCTTTCGTCGGCAATTACACAAACATTTTATAAGAAAAACACCGAAAAAACACCGCTTTTGGAGCACAGATGCCCTTATTGCCCCTCCCCCCCTTTCCAGAATTAGGGATACGTCCCTGAATAACACCGCGTTTTCGTGAAGCTACAACTAAACAAAATGGCGGACTTACGGCTAGCTACATTTGTGTTTTGGTTTCCGGGAGGGAATCATTATCAAGGGGGATTTCATGTCGTAAGTTCACAGTCATATGAAAGAGCACAGCAATACGAAAAGCTGTGATAAAATAATGTCAAAGTTTGCAATAATTATCTTTCACTGTCTCAACTAAGAGCTGCTTTCAGTATGATATATTCCGCCTGGTTACATGACCAAAACCTCAGCAAAACCTAGAAATCCGACAATCACCTTACATGGCAAGTTTAACACGTTTTGAATGATACAACAGAAATCAATACCTTGTTTATCGATCAAGAGTTATTATTAAATCGCCAGATACCAACGTGAAATAATCAGAAAATATAAAATTAGACGGAGATTTTAGATCGCGCCGAGAGGATAGCTAATTTTACAAAGCAGATCTAATGTGTAGTGAAAACTAAGGGAAAGACAATATATCAGCCTATCTGTCTGAATGTACAAAGCGAACTGGCAGCTTTAGACACGTCTTTAGCTCCTTGTTGTGCAGTTCTAGTGAGTGCTTATGATAGTGCTCGACCAGATCCTGTAGTGTCGCGTATAGATAGTAGTTCTGTGCCAAACCATACATATTATCTGGAGGACCTCTTGTAACAAGAATGTGTTTTACAGCATTGTTGTACCTGGAATAAAAATATTTGGCTTTAGACTCAACTGAAGTTGCTTCTAGTCTGCGAAAAAAGTTCCCTTCTCTCAGGGAAAGCGATTCTTGCCCGCACTGTAAAGTAAAGGCCAATTTAGCGTGATTCTCCTTTTCCCTTGCTGCGCCGGATTTCAGTCTGACTCCAGTTCGATCCCGTCTGGCGAACTGAAAGGTTCCTTCCTGGCCTGGGTTGCTCGAAAGTCGGTTAACGTTAACCAATGGTTAAGCCAAATTTTAAATTTGATTTCTTCTTCTAGGAATACGTAATCTGGTGCCTATAGAGTATTATTGAAATAGTTTCAAGAAACACAATTACGTAAACCCGACATGAAAGACCAAATCAGTCAATAAGGAAGTAAACCCAATGGTGAGTTGAAATCTTAACGTTCACCGACATTCGAGCAAACAGGCCCAGTTTGTTTCAGACATCACAGGAAGTCACTACTACTTAAAGTGTGGGCTGGAGTTGGGCAGGGATAACTCCATTGTTCATTCTAATAAACCCGTTAAGCAAGAGTTGACTGTTTGACCTATACTGAAAGTTTTAATATACTTACGCGAGGGCTATCGCGTATTCACCAGGTCTGTTGACACTGTCTCTTATTAGGAATGTCCCATCCTGTGTTCCTCTCAGGACGTCTTCTGCTTCATCTCTGAAATATTAGAAAGATATTCCATTTAGATTTTTAGCAGTTCACTTACTGCTCCATCTCTGGAATATTAGAGAGAGATTCCATTTACATTTTAGGCACTTCATCAGCCAATCAACACAACTGAATTCAGACACGTGTTCTCTCAGGACATTTTTTGCTTCATCTCTGAAGTATTATAGAGATATTCCATTTACATTTTAGGCACTTCATCAGCCAATCAACACAACTGAATTCAGACACGTGTTCTCGCAGGACATTTTCTGCTTCATCTCTGAAGTATTATAGAGATATTCCATTTATGTTTCATGTCAGCTGCGTGTGCTGATATTATAATCAGTTTACCTGGTTTTCCTGCCGTACTTCCACAAGTTTTCTGACAGATCCACAAGCGGGTACACATAATGAGCACTGTCAGGGAAGAGAGAGAAAAAGAGAGACGATAAACGAGTGGCTTGGGGTACATTTGCAGCGTCACTAGCATCTCACCGTGGCACTTTCTAAACTTGTTATCTGAGTTAATTACTACATTTTTATGATAAAGTACACAACATACCGTAGACGACGAAATTACAAACGCCTACTCTCTAATAGGCACCTCGTATCTAATAATTATAATATTGACTAACCATCCTTATGTACTTACTTTATTAATGTAATGACCTATGAGGCGGCCTACCTATAAGCCCTATGGTTTCCTGCAGCCGCCTCGCCACATAACCTCAAAATTTTCAAATTGTAAAAAAGTGTATTATTTAGTAGTGGTCAATAAATGAAATGAAATGAAATGAAAATGTAATGTTTGAGTTTTTGACAGAACCAATTCCTAACATTTCACATTTTGAAAAGTTGAGTTTTATTTCAGAGCATGTTATATATTTGTTGAAAATAGTAAGGGCTTTCTTTAAAAGTGCGCGTACAGGATCGTTTCGTATGGAGATGCCAGGCACCTCTACATATAATAAAAAGATATTGAAACAGCCAACATCCTTGACGAACTCCTCTACTTACGCCAAAGAAAGAGGAAGATTGACCATTGTTTATTATCCAACTAGAAATATCTTTGTAAAACCTTCAATCCAACGTATGATATCGTCTCCAAAGTTAAAGGAGTTTAGGTGCTTTCTTGACAAACTCCATTCTATGTTGTCAAATGCTTTTTCAAAGTTATTAAAAAAGAGAAACCCAGGTATTACATTTTCTTCACTAAAATCAAAAATATTAAACACGAATCGAATGTTCTCACCACTGTATCATCCTTTGAGATAACCTGTTTCGTCCGAGCAATACTTGTCATAATCGAGAAACAATGCATTTGGTGGTAATGTTATTGTCGGTGTTTAATAAGGATAAGGGGCGCCAATTATTGAGTAAAGAGGAAGGCTTATTGCACAAAGAGGAATGCCAGAGTAGAATCTAAATATAAGAAAACCTTATTGTGCTATATAAACTTAACTTTTTATGCACACTAATGCTTTCAAATGATTTATTATTAACTCCCCTGTTCTTTCTTTCAGGTTTTGCTTCATTAAACTATGAAGAGTCACGGCAAGTACACAAAGCTAGAAAAAGCACCTTTAGTAGAGAAAGAAAATACAAAGGACAATTCTGATGTGTCTTTCTTCTCCCTTATCACATTCGGTTGGGTGACCAAGTTCATGACATTAGGCTGTCGCCGCAAACTGAACGAAGATGATTTAGAGTTTGCTGTTGGTCAGCAGCGCTCGGTGGATTGCACAAAGAAACTTCAGTGCACGTGGGAACAAGAGCTACTCTCGGGGGAGGTGTCAGGAAAGAAACCCAAATTATGGAAGGCTGTTCTCAAATCGATCGGATGTGGCAAAGGTCTGCTGATGTTGCTAATTCTGTTCGCCATGAAACTATCCAGGATTCTTCAGATAGTGTGCATTAACGCCTTGCTTAAATCTTTAAGCAGTGAGCATGAACTCCATAAGCCGTCCATGTTTCTTTCAGCTACCGCTTTGCTTGTTTGTGTGGGACTGGAGAAAGGTATATTCAGAGAACACTTCGTATTCCTAGCGCAGTGCATTGCAATTTCGCTTCGATCCAGTCTTGAAGGGCTCGTTTTTTGCAAGGTATGCCCACGAGTTGTAACTTTAAGGGGGCACTGAAGAAAACTGAAGAAAATATTGGTTGCTAAGAAACATGAAATGTGCCATTTATGCATCAGCACTGCTTATACTAAGTGGTTATATTTTTATGGAAATGCTTTTTGCTTGACAGAGAAAATATTGTTAGAGTAGATAACGTCATCGGCACAAAAATGTAAGACTAAGAGTAACTTTGTTACAGAAACGTTTCGCGTAAATTATTGTCCACAAGAGGTATGAAACGATATTTCAAAATATTTTCAAGAATTCTATATTATTTATTTATTTATTTATTTCTAAACAATATTATTCAACACAAACATTATCGCTGTCTATGATATTCTTTTATAGAAACATATTTCAAGAAATATGATTCATGCTTTTGTTGGCTTCTTTTATTGAAGACAAATTGTATTTATTACTCTCTACTTGTAATCCCGAGAGTATTATAATTATGTTTGGAGCCAAGAACTCTACTAAACTTTTCTCTCTCTATTTCCATGAAATTAAGAGCCATCTCCATAAGTTCTAATGTGTGAAACGGCCTCTCTGTTTCCTTGGCAACCATTTTTATTTTACTTTAGTGCCGCCTCAAAATTGGCAATGACTTCAACTAAATGATAGGCTAAAGTGTGTTTGAGGTTAATAGAAGCTTGACTGTAGTGGAAAACACTAATTAAATATACTATAGAACAAAGACGTAATGAAAACCAACAAGGCGAACTAATTGTTCCTTTTTTCCGTGGTATTATTATAATTTTATTCCATAGAATATTATGAAATTCAAATTCAAATTCAACTTTTTTATCCATACTCATCAAACATAATTACAGTGTACGTGAACCTGATACAGTGTTACAATATATTAATTAATTAATAAATCATTAACTACACATAGAAATAGAAGTATACACAGAATGAAATACATACATCAAATGAAATTTGAGAATATGTAAAATCTGTAAAATATGTAAAATTTATGTAAAATAAATACATATGTAAAATATGTAATATGTAAAATCTTGTTTAAATTTAAGAGTAATGTACTCCCTTTAACCTTTAGCAGTATGTTTTTTCTAAATAATCAAATACATGGTTACTACACTAGAACAGCTAAACTTTTTCACATTCCTAAGGTTAGAACAAATATTAGAAAATTTTCTCTTTCCTACCAGGGACCAAAATTCTATAACTCCTTACCAGCTGATATTCAA
>JANVCJ010033217.1:0-13795 GCA_026413505.1 Epizoanthus ramosus | reverse complement strand
GCGGCTGCCAATGCGCCTATATATGCTTTCGGTTCGCTGGGGGTAAACTGATTATTGTAATGCGCCTTTGAGCATATTCACATGGAAAAGGCGCAATATAAATGTACCACTTTACTTTTACTTTTTAAACTGACTACTACTGATGACAAGTTACGGTGTACAGTACAAGAGCCAGTGTTCAATCTTTACTGATGCTATGTTTATAAATTGACACACGTTTTCCATTCCAAACACCTGTACATCTCAACAAAGAAACCATTGGCCCAGCCACCAATTGGCACCTTTTCAGTGGCCAAAGGTAGAGCACAAGGCGTACATGGAGCAGTGAAGCTAATGTGAACAAGTGACACCATTATACATGAAATGGCAAAAGGCAAGTTCACGTTTGTGTCTCACATATACGTGGTGCTAAATCTCTCTATTGTTAATAATAGTAAAGTCTGAGGTTCACCACCTACAGTCAATGATTGAGATTAACAAAACAAGCAAGACAGAGCTTCAGGAGATTACAAACGACAGCTAAACAGGCAGGTAGGACTGGTCCATAAAAATATTCAACTGAACAAGTGCATATAAACACACAAGCTTGGGGTGTGTCCCTTCAGCATGCCCCCCTCGCCCAGGAAAACTTGATTGAAATTTAGCATTTCTGAATGGCTGGAAAGTACTAAAAATAATACCAGACAGTGAGTACAGTCCAAGAAGAACAAGAAAGACAAGCTTTAAAAGTCACAGTTAATTACAGTAACAATTTTATTGGCCTGGTAGCTTAATATAGCGGGTTGGCCAAGGCCATTAGATCTGGTACCATATACATGTATATTGTACCACTGCTAAATGACTGGCACTGCCTGGACATACATTCTATCATTTACCCCTGACCTGTAATACTTTAATGAACACCCTGCTGTCAAGCCGTACCTTCCAGTTCCATATGTTGACCAACATGTCGTGTTGATAACCCACTGATACCAAGTACTTCATGTTTGGAGTGAACCGCTGAGAAAATACAATGACAATTAAATAAACAGCTTAGATCCAACGCACAAAAACAAGACTGAAGGTATTTTAGATCCAATTATAAACTCTGTGCATTCATGTGTATATGCATGGCACCACATACCGGTAGGGGTTTTAGGAGCCTCTGAAGTTTGGAGATTGTGGTAAAGTAGGTAATCCAAGAGAGAGTTTACAACTGGTACAAAGAACTGAACAACTGTTCAGAATGTGCTAATATGTTGTCTGATGCTATACACAGGTTTACAATCTCAAGATAAGTGTTTAAGTTCCCAAGAAAATTAATAATTAATTATTATGTATATTCAGTATTATAAAGTTTACCATTGCAGGTAATTAATTATTATTAATATTTCTGCAGTACTAAACAATAGAACTAAAATATCATTTTAATATCTCCAAATCTTTATTAAAAAAATATATTTAATATATACAGTCAAGAATTTTTGCTATTGTAAAACACCACTGAATCTTGAGAAATTGAGCAATATATAAATTTAAATTTATTATATTTATTACTATAATTGCCCTCTGTGGTTCAAACCCCTGGAGATGAGTATTACGGTAAGGAGATTCTTCAAGTATTGAAAGTGTGAGTATCTAATGGACATTGCCCCTTCCCCTCCCCCTAGGAAAAGTTTGTAAATTGAAGGGACCTGCAACGTCAAGAAATCGGCTGTTACTAACTAAATGGAATTATAATAATGAAGAAAGATTCCCAGCAGCCAACTGTCACCACGAGGAGAATGAACGTGATATTTCAAAATTATTTGCAATAATTTTTTTCTGTTGATGACGTCATACATAGCATCACATAGCCTAAACTTAAAACAATAATGGGGCCTTGCACAGACATGGAAGGAGAACAAAGTTGACTGCTATTTATTTCTAAGAAAATTTGTAACAAAAGTATGTTTTGCAATTTCTCACTTATGTCTCATGACATCAGATTCTGGCGTCAGTAGGTGCATGATGTGGCATTTTTCCACATTTTAAGAATGAAAATGAAAAATATGAAAACATACTTTTCTTTGTATTTGCAAATGGTAAATTAAATTCGTTAATATGGAGTTATTATCTTTTGAAAGAACTGGAAGTAAAAGTTCACAAATCTCGATATCGTCCAATCAGAGTGCATGTGCATTTGATTCGTGATTTGAAATGCCATATTTGTGATAATAGTAAAATAGGGCAATTTCTAACTTCCAGTCTATGTCTTTCATTGCACAATCACACATGTAATCAATTGCTCAACTGGCTGCAATGATTGACAACAAGATCAACACACTACATCAAATACATTTTTGTTTGGCTGCAGCTGTTGGCTCTAAAATTGTTCTAGAAAAGTCTGGAGGAGGTTTGTAATTTTGCATACATACATGTAAATCTGCCTGTTAGTACTTAATAAATGTTGTTGTTAATGTAATACATTTAATATTGGTATCCATTGTCTATTTTACAATTTTCCTGCCAGCCATAGTTAAAAACAAGTTGTTTGTGTGGTTGCATAGTATTAGCGTACAGAGAACCTTTTCCCAGTCTACTGCAGTTGTGTAGCCAGGGGAGGGTTCCAGGAGTTCCGGAACCCCCCTCCGCGATATCGCAACAGCTATTTCAAGAGAAAATATGCGGTACACTGGGAAAGTTACCTGGTATGCGGGATTTTGAGCTTCCCTTCTTAGAAATACTGGCTACAATTGACACCAAAGTTTCTGGGGACCTCAAATGTAAAATTTTCCCAGGGGGGGCGGGGGCATGTCCCCAGACACCCCTAGGAAAAGAGCACTCAGTGTTGTAGCTCAGTGTTGTTAACAATTGGAACCCCCCTATCAAAAAATCCTGGCTACACCCCTGTACTGGGATGTGCCTTCATTATTTGGAGCTTTTGTTTCCTGTGATGTCAGTGGACACATTTATCCCAAAAGCCTGGCAAAAACTTTCCCTATCCAGCAGCCATTGGTTCGTTAGTATGTCAGGCACAAAAAACATCCAATTTGCCAATCCCTAGAGTTACAAATGGAAAAGATGTAAGATGTACTTGAAATCCACATGAAGTATGTAATGGAAAATGGACACTTTTTAGACTTTGTTAATTCGTTTTTTATGGAAGCTGTTTTCCAAATGTCTTGCAATTTCTTTTTGCCAGGAACATAAAGGCCACATGCTAAATGTTCTTAAAACTACTTTGTAGGAAAAGCTGTCCCTATGGACTACAAATGCTTATACCCACATATAAGCCACACCCCCAATTTTGAACCTGGGTTTCCTAGTAACACAAGTGCAGCATATCTAGTATCTAGCAGTCTTATGATACACAGTACCATATAATGATATTTACAGTATGTTACTGTCAGTGTTGGTTATTAATTTGTACAAAATAACCTGATATAATTACATGTATGAATGACTACTATTGGAGAATTATGTAGCAGTGTCAAGTAATGTTTCTGTTGTTTATTTATTCTTCAGATAAACTGGCAAAGGGTTGTTATGCAGTGTCAGTGTCTGGAAAACTTCCTGGACATATGGTTAGGGATCTCAAGGCTAGAGGGATTAGTTACAGATCAAGAGACAGGACAAACCAACCATGATAGTGATTGTGTGACACAATATAACTTAAGAATAATTGTCAAGTCTAAAGGATGGTGCTGTGGTGACCAGTATTGTGCAATGTAAAGAGCATGTGTTGCACAGTATGGTATGACATCATGCAGAGGTAGCTTCATTCAAATTGTCCAGCAAGGCTGGGACTACCAACTATTGCTGCATGTAAGTGACCCAACTAGGATGATATTGATAGGGGACTGCAACTCACCATGGGTGATAACAAAGCACCAACAAGACATTTATTTTGTATAAAATATTTTATTGATTTCCTTTATCAAAGATTACTTGTCATTAATGTTTTTATTCTGTTGTAAGGCATAATTTGATGATCATGATAAAAAAGCAACTTCACTAAACAGATACATCAGTTGCAGTATAAAATTCAATTGATATGTTACTTTGTACTTTGTTGTACTGTGAACAAAAATATTGTTAACAAGTACTGTAAGTTGTAAAAAATAAATAAAACACATTTTTCCAAAGGATAATTAGTCAAGAGTGTAGTTACGTTTGCTTTGACAGTATTGTCCATTAATCATAAAGTTCATCTGATATTCATTTGAAATACATAACATTTGAAATTTCTGAATTACAGTGCATACTAAAAAGTACATTCAGAGTTCCTTTAGAGCTGCTAAGTGCTCCTGCATTGCTTGATCAGACATTTCTGTATATTTCATAGCAAGTCTCTGTTCTGCCAATGTAGCTGGTCTAACAGAATTACAGTTGAAGACCTCAATTCTTCTATCCATTGTTCCAACACATCTAGAAATAATGTAGACATGATTTAAAGTACTATCTAATTGTTAGCTGCAAGGTAGATGGAACAGTGACACAGATTTTTTTAGCCTGTACATGTGTTGTATTATTTACATACATACCGGTGCATTTGTCCTCTGATTAGCCTTGGCAGTTTGCGATCCTAAGGGAGAATGATGTTATCTTTAATTTTCAGTTCACTTTGTCAACCTCAGAATTATAGATTTTATTGCCTAAGGGTGCATTAATTTATTCCAGAATCGGGAGAACTGGAATAAGACAATCATGAAAGTATATGTTTGAGAGCTATTCATATTCCAGAGTACTTGGAATGTATGCACCTACACAAGAGTTGCTCAAGATGCTAGAAAAAGAAGACCAAAGACCAAATAAAGATCTATTCTGTGTACACATTAACAACAAGACTTTCCAGAACTAGAAATGTTGGACATATTTTTATTTGTGCATTTTAAATAAAATAAAAGAACTTAAAAAAAATAAAAAAATAAATTATATTTGGATGCTTTTCTTCATCTTGTCATTTCAAACAAATTTCAGGTAAAATATGATCCTGAAGACACTAATTTTTTTAAGGAATATACCCTTTTATGAGCTGATTGAAAGCCTGGAAAGTGTGAGGTCCACTTGATACTTGAACTGCTTCTCAGTGCTACTAAACCTGATTTCCAAGGTATAGATATTTTGTACAACAGCCTTGATGTATGTCTGGCTGCTGTGCCCAGGGAAGCATATTGTCAAAGTACACCACCACAAATTAAAGCAATTCCAGATGCCTATAAATTTTGGATGGTTTTACATCTATTTTCATTCACTTTTTTGTTCAAAATTAAAATAATCCAAACATATTTTGGTTAGTGTATTCTGTCCTTGCAAATCTAGAACAGGGCTCCAGAGTATTCTGGAATAAGAACATTCTTATTCGGAAACTACTTTTTCAGATAAAGGATTGATGAGGCATGTTTATACCTGTTTAGTGTAATACCGGTATAAGTAAGACTGTCTCAAAATAGTGTCCAATTAGTGAACTTCAAGTTTAAAATTGTAATGTCTGCAATTGGTTGGAATTATTTTGCATGGTGAGATGAAACCAGACACTGGAACAACAGTTATAAATAGTTATAGATTTTGAGTGGTGTAAATACTAATAATCACTTTAAAATGTGTTAGATTCAGTAGTTTAGAATTAGATTAAGATGATGACAAAAATATAGCTCTTTGAATATGAAATGAATCAATATCATACCATTTCCCAAAATGTGCACCTGTCAAATTTGAAAAAAGAACAGTCCAGATTAGTTTTATTTGCTTCATACTTTTTCATCCTCCCCTATAAAGGAGCAACATTACTATACTATTGAGCTACTCTCTGAATTATTTATACTAATTGTATTATAGAGCTCCGCCAATCTCCAAAGTTATGTTCGTTTCTATTTGGAAAATGATATGTCATCAACCACAACAAAGTTTTCTCGGTGGACCAAGAAACATTTAAAATATATATCCCAGCCCAAAAGTAGTAACAAGGGTTAGTATACATGTGCGTAAATGGTTACAGTGCGAACAGAAACCGGGGTCACTTTGATTTGGCTGACTGAAATATACAAACCATAAACCTATCCAATGAGAATGAGTGATTCCTATGGTTTGTCTGGAATCAAAAGCGCAAACTCAAATTATATTGTTTAAAAGTTGTGTTGTGATTGGCCGCTCTTTCGCAAGTGACCCTTGTTTCTGTAGTCGCACTGTAAATGGGGTTTTTATTCTCCTTAGCA
This sequence comes from Epizoanthus ramosus, assembly GCA_026413505.1. NCBI lineage: Eukaryota > Metazoa > Cnidaria > Anthozoa > Zoantharia > Epizoanthidae > Epizoanthus > Epizoanthus ramosus. The sequence goes on along the minus strand of JANVCJ010033217.1, from coordinate 7,619 downwards.
ACCAGACTACTTTAATAGCAATCTTTCTTTACTTCAGTGCATGCATGTTCTACTTGCTTTTGGTGTTAGAATTCACTAATTGGCAATGACCACATAGAATATTGCATTATGCATGCATCTGTTTATTATTTGACTTTATGCGACTATTTTTCTACATGCAGATCTGGGATACGTTTCAGTAGTGTTCACAAAATACTCAATAGGTGAAAAGCAATAAATAGTGGCTTGACATTTATCTTGAAACTTTCATGATAACATTGTGACAGTGGTTAAATGTTCTATATTTTGACAAAAAATGAGAAATTTGTAAAATATACTGGTAAGCAGTTTGATCACTTGAATAGTTCTAAAAATGCTCTCCCAGGCAACCACCAATTTCGTTACCACAACATATGTCATAGTTTCCATAGCAACAGGTTATAGTTTATCATTTCCTTGATTCTCTGAAGTTTTCTTAAACTTAGCGAGCTAGAAAAACCAAATTTGACCTAAAATGTCTTCTGATATTTTAAAACTGATCTTGCTAATATTATTGATACCCCTGTATATACCACACCCTAAAATTTAACCTTTCGAGTAAAAACATTTTGACACTGTAACTACAAAATAGTGCCTGATTTTGGACATGATTTTGTTCCAAAAAATGTGCCCTGGCTTCTAGGATTTAAAGTACATCCCTTAAAATGTACATGGATCATATTAACATTACCACCCAATCCAATCTTAACCCTCAAATATACTGAACAAATTAATATTAATAATGAACAAAACAATGTTTAAATTAATATATACCTCAGAGATCCTGTTCCATCTTTTATGACAAAATTCTTTGCTGTTCCATTATTGTTTGAAGAGACTGCTGAATCCAGGGTTCCTTATAATTCAGAAAGCAAACTGCCATGTATCATGTGAAACTGAAAGCTTTTTTGCATATACAGTATCTGATAACTGTTAAACTGAGTTGATGAAATAAATGTCAAGCATGGTCAACCATACAAAACTTACAAGTACAGTTCAGTAGCGTTTATGTAGGAAGTGTTGCTTCTTACCAAATATTTCGAACAACGTCACTGTCTGATCACGATACTGGCTCCAGTGTTGCATTCCAGTTACATTGGCTGTGATAAACTTCATTGTTTTGTCAACTGGTGTTTTCATCAAATTTGCTTGCTTGGTGCTGACCTAGAATATTGATAAATAATTTGAAAATGAAAGACAATTCATGTTATTTTTGAAATAGTAGTTTTTTAAGATAACATAATAATCAAAATTTTAAATAACTTCAAAAATGACTATGTTGTACATGTAACAAACTTTAAAAGTTCAGCTTATTAGCTGACATTTCGCCTGCATATGTATACCCCCCCATGTATATTATATTTTCTGTATCAGAAATAAAAACGACTTTCAGTGACCAATTTAGCAAGATCTGTTCCAGAGTCAGTTTTCATCATATGGTAAATTCATGTAAATTATGAGCAGATTCTTACCCTTTCTGCTGTTGAAGCTGTGTTTTTCACAACATTGGATATGTTTTGTTTTGGCATCTTACTGAAGTTTCCGTAGGTAGCTGTTGCGGTTGGCTGGTGGGCGTGGCCTGATGGCAAACTACCCTTAGCTGGGCTTGTGGCAACTGCAGGAGATCGAGAGGACACTGGCGCAAAGGCAAAGCCGCTGAGAATAAAATATTGTGAAAACGTTTTAAGCTTTGAAATATAACTGAAATTTTCAGTGTTGCATGTATGCACTTCTCTATATTAATGGGCCATCCCTGTATGTAAGAGGGCCGGTAAATTGGACGAAGTATTCCTTGCATTTCCAGGAAAAATGCAAAGCCAAAGTTGCCAAAGGCAAAGGGTACGACATTTTTAAAAAAAAGATGTGTTATGGAAGCCTGATACCTTTCCCAGTGTGAAGTGATTATTGTAAGCCAAAGAGAAACTATCAAAGTTCGGAAATGAAACGAACCTGTTGTAGTTGTTCTTGTTCATCTTATTTGGATGTTTAATTAAATTTGTCTTCTGAGATGCCGATCCATATCCAGCTCCCCTCCCAGTTGCACTGATTTGACCGCCTCGTCCTCGACTGGTCGAGTTTCCTCTTGCACTTGAGTTCTGACTGGCAACGTTCCTGCTACCGCTTGCTGACCCAAGGTTCCACTTTCCTTTGTCGGTGTATGTAGAGGACTGTGCACTGTAGTTTGTTCCGTAATTGCCAGTGCTGTATTTGTTCGTATTCAAGCCACTGAAATTATTGTTGCTATTGAAACCAGCCGCGTTGTTCACAAAGAGTTTGTCGTCTGCAAAGTCAAAGTCCAGGTTATCGTCGAACTCGTCCGGGTTGGAGACCTCACCGCAGTAGTTTGAAGATGAACTTGCTTCCCTTTTGATTGGGGTTTCTTGACTTGGGTTGGCGTAAAGTGCTTGGCGTAACCTTTTCTTTTTGTTTGCAAATATGGGTACAATCGGGCGTCCTAAGAAATAAATCATTAAATTACAATGATTTTCTAGTCAATTTCTCCCAGCAATAATTTTTCCGAAATAGTGATTGGAAAATTTTATCAATTTTACAATATAACCCCCATTAATTCCGCTATTCCTTTTGGTTTATATCACCTCAAAATTAAAATTATGAAATAAACTAGCTCTTACTCACCGCTGACTGTGTCTTCTCGTTTCTTCATGATAGTTGCCTGCTTCGACTTGAAGTTTTTAAAACTCCGTCGGTTACGTGTAACTTACATGTAAGAACTTTGTTCAGTAACTTGAGGCTCTGCCTGTACTATCTATGAGATTTCGAGTTGCTCGCTAGGTCAATTTCGACTACGAAGTTCAAAATTGATACATAATCTTTACAAAATATTTACTCGATTCTTGAAGTGAACTGCAACTGACCCACCGGCCGGTCGCGCGCGCAGGACACAACGCTTTCCCGCCTTTTTTTGAGGAGCGCGCGCCGCCGATTACCAGGTACGCATGCACAAGTAAGTTTCCCGCCATTTTGAGAATGATCTTCTGTTTTTACTTTCTGGCACGCGTAGGCGCCGGCGGCAATTTAGTATGAGACAATCTGGTTTTCAGGTTAGTCAAACCACAAAAAAGTTATCCAATTCTTGTCATTTTTTTGTGTGTTCTTCGAAAATCAAAGGATTTGCCTTCAACAGACAATTCTTTCGAAAATGCATCGGCACGCCCATATTTTAAAACGTGTCAAGTACACTATACAAGCCGACCATGCCGTCCGTTGGCTAACTGGATGTCTTACAGGTATATTTGGAAAAATATACAAGAGCGTTTTAAAAATATACAAGAGCACTTTAAATTTTTTTGAGAATTACATTTTCAGCACAATTTATTGCTTTTCTTTGTGGCTTCATCAAGTAATATTTAGACAATGTTTTATTTTAAAAACTTTCGTCTCCGACATTCCTTTTTTGTTTCACTCTCGGCCGGGTAGCTAGTGACCGTTGCCTTCGAGGAACTTTTCGGAAGACAATAAAAATGCGAAATCAGTGGTTTATATTGAAATGCGAGTAATCAGCATGTGAGTGGATTGGAAACTATGGAAGGTAATGTCAGATGTACAGCCAGTCGGTCACTACAGGTTATCGTTGGTATATACACGGGGTACGGTAAACACCCCCGCCGGCGTTTATTTCAAACTCATGGCCCGGCTATACCGGCGTTTATACGAGGCCCGCCGTTTATTAACGGCGGGGTGCAATATTCTGTCATTTTTTCACGTTGATCTTTTACTGTTCATGTCAAGACGGCACGATTTTCCCCTTCGTCCAGCCGCAACAAACTGTGGCTGGCTCTTCTCTGACGATTGATCATTGCCAAAATTTAATACAGCTCTTACATACGGTATGCGTATCGTATGTTACAATTCTAAGCTCGCGTCAAATGACGTCAGATCTCATTTCGTACTTATATATGGCTTTCCTGGAAACGCGATGACCTGGCGTGCCCTCATATCGTAGATCCATTCGAGCACTCTTTCCTTAGCTTATATTTTGTTCTACAGTTGCCCCTGAGCTGCCCAGGCGTTTTAAAAATAACGTGCGTTCGGATCAGCTATAGACGCCTGGGGAGTGGGGACGAGGCAGCTCATTGCCAGGGTCACTTTCACTTTCCGCTCTCCTAAAGCAGGAATAGCGTATGCTGTTTTAGAAGTAGACATTATTAAAGCATTAAAGTATTAAAGCAAGTATTAAAGCATTAAAGAAACAGCTGAGGAAAAAGTCTCGCGAGGAAATTTGCTCAGCTGCTTCCTTTCGAGTACGCCTCTCATCTGTTTTCCATTTTTCTATGCCGGACTGAACCTTGTGAAAGGCATACTTGTATGTCATGGCAGATTGCTGCCAGTTGTCGGCAACTGGTGTTTAATTACAACAACTCTTCAACTTGTGGACCCATGTACTCCCACCGCAATTTCTGTTTCCATGGCAACGTTACAGGGTATCAAATACAACTTATTTTTAACATTCAACTGCACAAAAGGGAATCATAGCGATTACCGTGTTGTTATAGATGCTATTGAACTTGAGTTTCAAGGAAGTGGAAATCAGCCGGAATTTCCTCTTCTGTGTAGTCCTCGGCGTTTGAGAATGCGTCTCAGTTGATGAGAACAGATCGTGACACCGTGTATTAGGCCATCCCACTTCTTCAAAATAGAGTCGGTCGGTCTTAAAAAATGAAAAAAAGCCAAAAAAATAAATCCAGGCCATGTCTTAAATATCGCTTGTATGGATATAAGTAAAGTAAAATAGAGTATCTTTCAAGTTTTATTTGATGTATTTAATAGTTTATAAACATCACATGTGATGTCAGTTGAAAAAATAACGGTAAATTGGCACGGATGTAAAAAAAAATTCTGAACGCCGTCATGGTCGAGCTGAGAATATCGTTGTTGAAAGTCGGATTTAGTCAACTGCCGTGATGGATAACAAAAACAATATATGGAAATGAAACTTACTGATAATTATGAAAGCTGATGAATATTTAGTATTGCAAAGAGATTTTTTCTTATATCTTTGCCATATATTTTTTTTTTGCAAATCTTCAAAATTCTGGGTCAGCCGGACGACTGTAAATAGAAAAAAAAGTGGGGATGGCCTTAGCAACAAAAACAGTTTAAAGTAGTGTTCCGCTAGCTCATCTTTGTCATGGATGTTCTGGAGGTTGTTACCGAATGTATGGTGAGTTTGCACTGCAACACGTTTTGAATGTCACAACAAGCATCAATACTACAATAGCACAAAATGAAAATTTTGTTTTTTAGATTTTTTTTATAGATTTTGAATTCTTATATATGTAAATTGTAAATTAGACTGAAAAAACCAAATCGGGAGTTCTAATTAAGCTATTATTATAAATATGAAACTAAAAATCGCCATCTTTCCTTGAGCATGACAGCAAAACACGTGTTCCTGCAGCTATTACGTCAGATTATTAATATCTATTAAGTCGCTATTATTAGAATATATTAACGCGCGATCGCGAGTTAGTAAGTCGCGATTTTAAAAAAAAGGTAGAATGTAGTATGTCCTCTATGGGCCACCGTCAAAATTTGAGCTCTGCGCTGCACCGAATGAGAGTAAAACAAGTACTCTAGCCTAATTTTCCTTCACAGCGAGAAAAATAAACTCTTGATTTGAAACCAATTTTAATTTCTGACTATAGAAATAGATTGTTAGGACATTTGGATATTCAGCTATTTGCTTTTAGTGTTGTTTAGTTTCAAGTAAAGTCAGTAAACCGCCGGTTAACATCTGATCATTGTTTCCAGCGAAAGCAATATTTTTAAAAATTTTAAAAAAACATTAAAATTATAATAATATTTCGTTCGGAATTTTTTCTTTCACCATTTGCAAACTAATACTAAATAAACTTCTGAGATATAATGATGAAATTGAAAAAAAATATATTGCAAATTGAGAGGACAAAATGAAAATCACAGCAGACGCGGCTAAACTTAAATTGCTCGATTCATTCGCTTCCATATGCCGTTTCCTAGATATAAAATGAAATTCTTTAACAGTGCTGCTACTGAATTCGATAACAAAGAACATAAATAACCGACTATCAAACTCAAACATGCATGCATGCAGCAGACTTCAAGTTTACTCGGTCCCTACTGTGTAATGAATGAAAGGACATGTGGTTAGAGGAAGTGCGCTTTCTTAAAGTAACTTCAAGACGAAGAATTTGCAAGTTATGACCATTCTTTATTCTCTGGCTGTACTTGGATATCCTCATCCTTTATACATTCCAGATAAGTAATATTTCTCGTAAACATGCAGGGTAAAAACTAATCGCCACTGATCAAATCTTCACCTCAAACTCAGACGAATCCCTATGCTAACCCCATTCTAACCCCATGCTAACACCACTCTAATCCCATGCTAACCCCTTCTAACCCTATTTAAACGCCAAGCTAACCCCATTCTAACACCTTGCTAACCCCGTTCTATAGCTAACCATGCTAATCTTCTAACGCCATGCAAATCCCATGCTAACCCCATGCAAACTCCATTCTAACCACATGCTAACTCCACTCTAATCCCGTGCTAACCCTATTGTAAACCCATTCTAACCCCTTGTTAACCGCATTCTAACCCCTTGTTAACCCCATTCTAACCCCTTGCTAACACCATGCTAACCCCTTGTTAACCCCATTCTAACCCCTTGTTAACCCCATGCTAACCCCTTGTTAACCCCATCTAACCCCTTGTCAAGCCCATGCTAACCCCTTGTTAACCCCATCTAACCCCTTGTCAAGCCCATGCTAACCCCTTGTGAAGCCCATGCTAACCCCTTGTGAAGCCCATGCTAACCCCATTCTAACCCCTTGTTAACCCCATGCTAACCCTTGTTAAGCCCATGCTAACCCCATGATAACCCCTTGTGAAGCCCATGCTAACCCCTTGTTAACCCCATTCTAACCCCATGCTAACCCCTTGTTAGCCCCATTCTAACCCCTTGTTAACCCAATTCTAACCCCTTGCTAACTCAATTCTAACCAATTGCTAACTCCATTCTAACCCCATGCTAACTCCATTCTAATCCCGTGCTAACCCTATTCTAACCCCATGCTAACTCCCTTCTAACACCAAGGTAGCCCAACGCAAACCCCACTGATAGCATGTTGTTACTAGCTTGTACCTGAGTAGGCACAACTTAAAAACAAATCCTTCATTTTCCTTTAACATTTTTAATGTTTCTGGTACTTTGATTTTCCGAGAATTACTTTTACAGCTCCTTCAAGCACCACGCAAGTGAGTTCCAAGATTTTCGTGTTTTTTCAACTCACTTTCATAATAAATGTTACTCAAACATGTAACTATTTTGCTGAAAAGTGATGACAAGTCTCTAAACCTGGGGTGCGGTGTATATAGGAGGTTTTCCATTTGAAAACTCCAAGAAAATTCCAAGAACGTTAAGAAGTGATACGCCACGCACACAGACCGAGGAAACAGAGAGGCGCAAGACCAAGGGACCAGTCAGAATTTAAGTTGGAGGGGTGGAAGAGAAAGTGTGTGTGTGTGTGTGTGTGGGGGGGGGGGGGTCCCGAAATTTTTTAAAGGAGTGGGAGGGGCCTGAAGATCGGAAGAGCGG
>JANVCJ010033106.1:0-13799 GCA_026413505.1 Epizoanthus ramosus | reverse complement strand
AGGGGGGAAAGTTTCCACTGCAAATTTCTTATGTGATTCTTCCAGTTAATTATCGTCTGTTGTTATTCCACGGTATTTGAAAGACTGCTCTCGGTCAGCATAAGCACCATCTTCGGATTGCAGAGGAAGATCTTCAAAGCTTACTAAGAGCTAACATCCGCCTTGACTTCTTAACATTTAGTGTTAGTTCAAGTACCAGTTTGATATCAAGCTGAAATTCTGTTAACCCTTTCAGCCCCGATCATTTTCTTCAAAATTCAGTGTCAATCCCTTTTTTTCCATATCTTTTTAAAAAATCTCGGCCCAATCCTCCATTGGCAGAACACAATGGATCCCATGGTGCAACAGTTCCTGCCATTTTGTCTATACGTTGGCAATGGGCAGATTTCGTGTTGAGCTTATTGCTGAAAATGGTCAAAATTCTCAACTTTTTACTGCTTACAGAGACTCTGACCACATCATAAAGTGGGGTGAGGGGCCAAGCTCGCTCTGGTTCGAAGAACAGCACTACAGTGAATCTTTGCTGCCATTCCTTTTCAAGTTTTAGCCTTCCACAGTGCTACGGAACTGGTCTGACAGAAAGGTGGAAATTCTGTAAGCACAAATGTGTCTGGTAAGCAAAATTACTTTTGAGGGCTGAGTCTCAGAAACTTGCAACTTCTCAGGCCATTTTTGTGTGGGAATTTTGCTTATACCTTAGACTCAATATATAAATTAAAAAATGTAGTCTGAAAGAGAATGCTGTGTAACATTTTAGGGATATCCCATAAAATGATTTACTTGATGTGCTGCAGCAATTACAAATAGATGGCTATTTCTCTGGACTAGTTATTTGTCTTGAACCAATACTTTTGTGTGGCTGGAGATTGGGGTACATGTAGCTTGGCACTTTGAAACCTGTGTGCATTTGAGGGATAAAGTTGTCAGTGAAGAGAATTTGGACTGGGATTGGAGGCTTTGATCAAGAGAGAAATCACCCAGCGGAAAGACAAATGTAGAAAAGGCTGTCAAGTATCTTCCAGAATATTGCTATGAAAGGCAAGCCTGATGTGTTTAACTAGTCTGTACTGTTGCAGCAATCGGTCAGGGTAAGTAAACTTGTTCCTGTTATTTCTATTTTTGAGTAATTTGGGTTACAAATGAGTATGCACCGAATACGCCATATGGCGTAGTTGGGCACGAAAGGGTTAATGACCTCTTGAAGCTCTTACCGTGTTGCCGCAGCAAATAGCATGACGATATCATCTGCATATAGAATCATCCGGGTTTTCTCTACAGCATTTGGTAGGCTGTTTTAACTTTAAAATGTAGATATCGAATAACAAAAAGCCTAGAATAAGTCCTTGATGGACTCCCAGCCCAATGGAGCGAGACTTTGGTGCTTCTCTGTTGTTGGACACACTTTGCTGTTTATCTCTGCAACCTGCCAGATATTTCTATGTGTTCGAGCAAAGTCTGGTTATGTCTTCTAACCAAATATTGAGAGAGCTTCAACCATGTTTTTATATTTTTGTACTCAAATCTATTTTGGATGTTTTCTTTGCATCTTTGTATAGAATAAGACAGTTCTTTTTAAACCCTCTTTATAAAATTCAAGAAAATTTCTCAGAAATGCAACATGGCGAGTTTGCGAAGTCGTAGGAAGTATTACGTAGTATTTTTCTAATCCTTCTTTGCAATGGTGTAGTTGAAAACTGTAGAGATACAGCAGACGCGACACTTCCCCAGGCCCATTCGTTAGTTACCATGGTGAGATGAAGGTCCCATAGGGGCAAAGAAAAAAGTGATCAGAAAGCTGTTCTCAAGTACATTATTAGTTTGACTCCAACTGACCATTTCCTCGCCCAGGAAGTGTCAAACGAGTACAAAAGATATACTGCTATACCTTCATTATTTCGGGAACTGCGTTAATATCAAACTTGGAGAAGTCAAATCCGCTCGACTCTGCCAATGCCTCGTAGTCTTTACCAAACTTCAATCGTCTGTCTGCGTTCTTCATGTTTGTCGCAAGGGAGCCTGTATAACATTTGGCAGCAAAGTGTTTGGCAGTTGAAAAGATGGCTCCCGCAGCGGCACCAGGATCCTTGCCTTGAACGCCAGACACGAATCCAGCGGCCCCTTCCAATATTGTTAGTACATCTTTCGTTGTGAATTCTAGAGTTTTTACAACTTCCGCGATCTCAGTTTTGATATTGTTCAGGGCTGATTTCATTCTATTCTCAATTTCTGTGATTGCCTGAAAAGAAAAATTGAATAAAATTTCTTCAGTGGAAGGATAGTTTTAGCATTCTCGTGCAAATGTTTATTTCTAAACGGTAAATGCTACCAACTTGAAACTTTCCGAGTTTTCCTAACTGAATTTATTAGCGGTCAATTTGATGTGCAAACCTTAGCGTTAGATACTCCTCTGTTGCCATGGCAACCATATTTATGAATGACACTTTTGTGAAAAACTTTAATTTAAACTCGGATTTTTTTCACAGAAATTATAGATCTAGCTCAACACAGGACAATTCTATGTTCTTTAATTAATTTGAAATCAATTAAGGCAAAATTCTGACGTCATCAAAAACCCAAGATTGCCGCCATGAAAAACAAGATGGTGTCTTTGTGACGTCACATGACGTTATAATTGAATTCGCTAATTGCCTAAATGTACATCATGGACCAATCAACTAATCTTCTGCCATTTATAATAAGAAAATTAAAGAGGGAGGGGGGGGGGGGTTTCGATTCGGCCCCCCCAGTCTTCCTAGCAACAAAATAGCCCAGCCCAGATTGTGTTTTTAAGGCGAGTAAAGCTATTTGAGGCTACATAAGACTAGGTAACGCTACTTCATTATGGCTCCTTGCTTAGAGAATGCGATAAAGTACCTTTGAATTGCTTTTAGTGCTTTAGTATGTAAGCAATATATTGCCCACCAAGGCATACACTGGTTCTTATGCCTCACAGAAAACTCTGCAAACACAAATGTCTTTAATCTGAGTTAATTAGCAAATGCCGGCATGAAAACACATTTTATGCTTGTAGCTTTAAGATGGTTCCCAACTGTTTACCATTTCCTTGCACCACCAAATTAAACAATGGCTTAGTCGTACACCACAGCAGTTTAGTGCCAGCTGTCATTACTTGTTGTTTAAGAAACTTTTCTTCTTATAGGAAAATCTTGTTTCATGGTTACTACGGTTGGCACAGCAACCATATAGGGCCTGAAATACGCGTGTTGTTTGACATTTATTCCCATTATTCTCAAAAATGAGTACGCTGACGACCATTTTTATTGTTTTATTTTTTATTTTATTTTTGGAAGAAACGTTTGGGAGATGTTCAGAACTTACACCATGTGGATTTGGTGCTACCTTCAGTTATTAATAAATTATTAATGCATTATTAATGCATCCGGTACATGCTATTCTTGTTATTGTTGTTGTTGTTGTTGTTGTTGTTATTATTGTTGTTGTTATTGTTATTGTTATCGCTATCGCTATCGCTATCGCTATCGCTATCGCTGTCGCTATCGCTATCGCTATCGCTATCGCTATCGCTATCGTATTAACAGTATTTTTATTTGTCAATAATCTTTAACAGTCTAAGACGGCTACATTTTAAAGATATTTTGATAAAGAAATCCTATTTTATTAAGGTGTCAAGAGGTTATTATTCAACCATCAAAGATCAGAATGTCCCCTGATTAACACCATTTACAATAGGAATGGAAAGATACAATTCCATTCTCCAAAGCAGGTACGAAAAAATAAATTTGAAGTTAATAGCACAAAATACGATGCATGACATTTTTGTTGTCATTATTAGGGACGTCTGTGCTTTCTACTACATGTAACTCACCGTCAGATACAGATCCTTTTGTTGCCGTGATACCTTTCGAGCTTCAACCTCCATCTCCTTTGCAGCATCTATCTGTGTCCTGCCCGTTTTGGTGACCGTGTTTGCTACGAGCTGAAAGCTTTCCTCTAACTTATCCTTCAAGCTCTTTTTGTTATATGCGTTTTCGTATACTCGTACTCGCCCGATGTCTCTTTCAACTCTCTTCTTATACTCCGTGTACAAAAGATGAGGACCAAATCCGGGGAGCTTGCCAAACGAGTCATATCCTGCGTTTAACAAAGTCTTTTCCAGTTGAGCAGCTGTGAAAAGAATAATTTAGTTAGCTCTTCCTTCGGTTAGGGAGAAACACAATGGCTTTCTTGTTGGTTGTAAAATATTGTCAAACATCACTGCACATTAGTCGCCACTGGACATCAAATTTACATCACTGTGAATTTTAAAATTTAGAATTTTAGAATTTTTTCAAAATTTCCTTAAATGTTCTGCTTGTTATATCAACAATTTTAACACGATAAGGAATGGGGGTCACAGAACGCTAGAAACCGGTTGAATTTGAGACCCTGTAACGTTGCCATGGAAATAGAAATTGCGGTAGGAGTACAAGGGTCGACAGGCTGAAGAGTTGCTGTAACCCACATTTACTAACAACTGGAAGCAATCTGCCAAGACACATAAGTATGTCTTTCATAAAGTTCAGTGACATAGAAAAATTAAACTTTAACTTTACTGAATTTATATTACGCAGATTCTATATAAAATATTCAAGTGCGCATTACAATAGTGTATAATAACCTAATAAAATATTAAAAATTACAATAATATATAAAAGGATGAGATTAAAATATACTAAAAAGGATATGGTCACTATGGTTATTATTATTATTAGTATCAGTATTATTGTTATTATTGTTACTATTTCTACTACTACTATAATATTACTACTGGCTAAAGGCGATTTTAAAAAGGCGAGTCTTAAGTTTGCATTTAAAAAGTGCAGATGATTTGCTGTCCCGGATGTCCTTAGGAAGCGCATTCCAAAGTTTAGGTGCAGAGTAACTGAAAGCACGGTCACCAAGAGTGACCTTAGATTGCAATTTGGGATAGCTGGGAAGAGTTTCATCGTTGGACTGTCTGAGATGGTATGATGATTGAGGTTTGAGTTTGAGCAATTCAGACAAATACGGAGGTGCGAGTCTATTCAGGGACTTGTAAGTGATGAGTAAAATTTTTGAAAATGACTCGGAATCTCACTGGTAGCCAATGTAGGCGTTTCAAAGTGGGTGTAATGTGGCAGTACTTGCTCTGGTTGGAGACAAGACTTGCGCAGACATTCTGGACCCTCTGGAGCTTGGCGATCATGCCAAACAGAAGACTGTTGCAATAGTCAAGCCGGTTTGAAATGAATACGTGGATGAGAGTCTCAGTGGACTGGTCGGATAGATATTTTCTGATTCGTCTGATGTTGTATAAATAATAGAAAGATGAGCTACACGCTTTTGTGTGTGTGTTGTCATTGCCAACCGTTGATCAAACAAGGAACCAAGGTTTCTTGCTACTTGAACTTTAGGGATTTCACAAGCGCCCACTTGAATACTAGTAATATCGACCTTTGCCAACTGTTGTACATACAAACCTACCTACAAACCTGCCTACGTACCTACCTACCTGCCTTCCTACGTACGTACGTACGTACATACCTACCTACCTACCTACCTACATACATACATACATACATACAGTCACAGCTACTATGAGAGTATGGTATGTAAGATGTAAGATACCTATATATATATAAAAAAAATATTACACATATAATTTTAAAGCCTCTTAAGTGTAGTCCTTTCGGTTTAAAACTGCAGTTCTCTGAAGATGACTTCCGCACTGGTTGTCGAAACGTCAGTCACCAACAACAGTCCTTCTCAGGACTACACAAACCTCTTACTGCAAACAGTAAGTTTAATGTTCTAGTACTTTATATAACTTTCCAAAACTAAACAGTTTACTCAGTTTGTGGTAAAACATGAAACGCAACAGTTAAATTCCATTCACTATATTACAGATTTTCAAATAGATCTTCTTTCAGTTTCTATATTGAAATAATCTGCTTTTAATGAAGAAAAGTACCCACTTAGTGGTGGGGCTTCATAGAGGTTTGGGGCTTATTTATTGTTTGGCGCCTCAGAGTGGGGGCATAATAGAAGAGGCAGGGGGTACTAAATATTTAAATATTCTTATAAAATGCATATATGTATTCGTTGTACCTTTTAGATGATTTGAATGTGCAGTATAGCAACACACACGTATAAACCTAAACATGCTCTTGTTTAAAATTTAAGATTTTATACATTTTTTCTATTATTTTACAAAGTCTGTTTGTAAAGTGTTTTTAGTTTTATAATAAAAACTATCATAATTATATAGACGTATTAATCATAAATAGACACACACGCGCGCGCACGCACGCACGCACAAGAACACGCATTTTACCTGTAATATGTACCAAAATAGTTGAGTGGAACGTAAAGCTGTACGATGTACGTTATAAACATAACGAAGTCTCCAACCTACAAGTGCAACAAATACCATTAATAGGCATTCACTAACAACACTTAAAGCACATATATAAACATACACCCATACGGACACATACTCCACGTACCCAGATCATCACCACTGTCACTGCATCATCACATTGTCATTGTCATGTCCCATACCATACCATACCATACCATACAATACGGTCATACCACACCATACCATACCACACTATATTGTATCACACCATACCACAAAATACCATGCCTTACCTACCATACAACACCAAACCACACCGCATACCATTCCGTACTGTACCGTACCATACCATATTATACCATACCATATATAGGGAGTGCATACACTTACCACAAGTGTACCGTTAGCTACCAAACTGGCACAGTACAGGGTTCCTGCCAGTAAGCCCAGTGTGATCACAACGTTCTGCGACTGATTCAGTACGTTCAATGACGCAATGGTCTGCCACTCACAAGCCTGCATATCAAACAAGCAGTTAACTTGAAATGTCAGGACCAACTACTGAAACATTTACAACATTATTCTTGTAGAATAAAGCCATTACTGACTGCTGCCTGGTATGGAAATCGCCAAGTAAAGTAATAAAATTGTCTTTTTGTTGTTGTTGTTGTTGTTGTTGTTGTTAAATCTCACTCCCAGAGCCCGCGTTCTTTTAGGGCTGTGGCGAGGAACAAAGGACTCTGGGATAAAGCACGAGCCAGTCCACGATCCGCGGACTACCTTATAAGGAATATCGATTGTCTGTGGGCCGCTAGCGGCAGTTTATGCATGCACCAGCTCGTGCTTTATCCCAGAGCCCTTCCTTCCTCGCCACTGGACTAAAATAATGTGGGCTCTGGGAACGAGATTGGTTGTTGTTAATCTTTTTTGCGCAAATTGTGGCCATCCAGCGACTGAAATGAAAATGGCAAATAAAAGGAAATGCATGGAATATACTGCCGATCTAGACTCAAACATGGTTCTAAACAATATTGATTAGCAATTACGTCAGTTCACCCCTCATCTTCCTCGCAGGCTGCTTAAGTGTTAATCTTTTCTCCTAAATTTGTAATTCATGAAATTGCGAGGCTATGGAAGTATCTAAATAAATATAACAAATAAATACGGTAGCAGACGCTGCAAAACATGAGAAACAAAAAGATATAATCAAAGATACGAAACACATATCAATTAACCTAAAATTGGGTCTACTTATTATCGATTAGCAACTAAACCAGGAGAACACAAGATAAAGCACCAAATAATATGGAAATATCTAGTCTGAGCCTAAAGGGGGACTAGATAATGATGTAGTAATGTAAAGCAGCCACGTTTGAAGCAAAACAGAAAGAGTGTTTCTGAGCTAAAGTGCAGGACGGTACTGATTGGAGTGAATTACGAATCGTCCAACTTGATTTGAGTACCAAGGGTTCAGAAATCACGATTACTGGAATTATAGAATATTTTGGATTGAGCCATTTACATCATTCTATTGTGATTTATTATTCTAAAGTTCTCTTTTGATGACGTCTTTTAAGTTCCCTCTTTGAAGATAAGATGAAAATACTACACCAAGTATTCATAATGCCCCTTTAACTTCCAATGCATGTAGGGAAAAAACCTTTGCATAGTTGCTAAACTGTTACAGGTGACAACTCACCTGGTAGTCGATAATGGCTTCATTGAGTCTTCCAACCTCATAGTCTTCTCCACCGTAGTATTTCACCTATTAGAATCAAATGGTCTTTTTATCATTCCCATTCGTAGGATGTTAAAGTAACTTTACGTACCGAGGGTGACTCACTTAGCACTATGCTAGTATTCAGAGAGAGAGAGACCCTAGATATTTCACTGCGAGAATGTGAGCATTCTGGGAAATTTGTGGTTGCCTTTGATTTTCTCTCAAAAGAGTTGATGCCACACCCAGGTTGTTAGTGTATGTCATCTTTAAGGCTGCACATTGCCCTATACTCCGAATCAACTGGGACTGACACTTAATTCTTGGTGTTGGGCAAGTCAAGAGAATGGACTTTGAGATAATTCTTAAATTGTAGGCCGTTGACATTTACCAAGCATAATCACACCTAGTGCTTTGGTTTCTAGTTTGAATGACAGTACATTCGAAGCAAGGTCTTCCAGTGGTACGGGGTCCAAGTAAGGAAGTGGTTGGTAATTCACCTCGGGAACCTGCTTCGCTCTGATCTCGTCTGGAACCAAGTGGTCCTGAGTTCAAGCCCCGTTCTGGGCACCGTTTTTACATAGCCAACTGAAATGTCTCCTGCTAGTTGGGGATTTTACCCAGGTTAATTTCAATGTTTTATTATCTTCATGTTACAGTGCCCCCGACTAGTACATTCAAATATTTTAAAAAAACACAGTAAAGAAACAAGGTTTTCCTTTTTTGTGGTCGTACATCCTGGGTCATTTCCGCAAGTTTCTCTCACCCGATTTGACTACTCAGGCCGTGTTTCTGAGCATGGTACACCTAGCAAGTTACAACCAAGCAGCTGTCGATGCTCAATGACGATCATGCAGTGGTCGAAGTACTGTGTTTTGGTCAGACTGAAAGGGAGCTTCTTTTAGTCTAAATACGTTTTCCCCTTAGATAAGAATGGAGATTTTAGATTCGAAATATTTGACAGGATTGCAGTGTTGAGTAACAACCACAGTTAGTTACTGAAGAATTATAACTAGAATAATAATTGGAATTATAAACGTTTCCGACGTATTAATGAATGTTTTGAAATAGCTTCTTGTGAGGCAACAAGAATAAGGTAATTTGTGTCCTAGATCCTCCAGGTTGTCCCCTTTCTCGACCAGATAAGAAATTTACTAAGACACACAATCTACTTTATCCTTGGTACAGCTTCAAAACTACCAGTAAATTATGGGGGAGGCGATGGGACTGTAATATGATATGAGAATAAAGGGAGATACTTACAGTTTCAAAGTTAAGTAAGGAGTCCACTGCTTTGGCCTTTGCAGCATTGTCCTTTTCATTCATTTCACGACGGAATTTCGTTCTCCATTCCGTGACAATAATAGTAAATGCTGTATGTTCAATATTTAAAGAAGAAATTGAGTCAAACATAGTTGCTGTAAAAGTAAACACCATCTGAAGAATGCAACAGTCTGTTGATCATATAACTGAATAGGACTGACTTAATCTCTGCAACAAACTTACTGTCTCAGTGCTCAATATAACTAGTTTTCTTTGAACAGATCTATTAGCTAAGTCAAAACCACAATTCGAGACATGTCAAATACTTGTGTATGAAATTAGCATTAATTTTACTCCATAGCGTCTGCAGAAAAAACGATTGTATTTCTATTGCATAATTATCAAACATTTCCGTACTTCATTTGAAAATATACAGATTTTTTTATGTTTCTAAACCCGAGCCTGCACTTACTTATAAGTTCTTAATTTGTTCTTACATTTTGGGCAATTTGAACCTCACTGTTCTTACAAAGTTGCCCTCACAAAAAATAGGGCATGGATCTGCATATTTTCTGTTTCCTTACCGATATACAGCACCATTGTGACGAACACAATAAGTCCAAACCATCCATTGAAGTACAAAGAAAAGTACACAATGGCCACCACGATGTCAGCAATCATCGGCAAAATGTTGAACAGAAGATAGCTGCAAACATAATAATTATGCAAATAATATTCACAACAGCTTGCTTGAAATATTAAAATATCATGTATGCAGGAAGACAAAAATGACAGGAAATACAGGATAGGCGGATTCAGATGATCAAAAATACTTGCAAATCCTCCTACTAGTAGTGAAATTAAAGGTAAGAGTGTAAAATGCCATAAACACTTGAAGTTTCATTGAAATGTTGCAATTCATTCATGAGTTGCGATCTTCTTCAGAATACAACTTCTGTTACCTGGATTTAGGAATGCAACAAGAACTTTCATTCCGAAGGTCACACTCAACGTTTTGACCCACTTTTTTAGGAGTTAAGGTATCTTACTTGATCAGTCCCAGAACTCAAATCATTTACATACTTTGACAATTCCAGTTCATTATCCCATGTACCTCTTAATAACAAGGTGTATCATGTATTAGCTAAATGTAAGTTAGTGAAAGTGAAAATGGAAATGTTCAATGACATCCACGGATAACATTGCCTTCCAACATTTTATTGTAAACTCAATTCATGGTAATTAATTCTCTCCCTCAAGTGACGGTTCAAAAAGTCTCCTAAAGGGCTGAAGAAGGTTTCAGTATTTAAACCAAAATGTTCTATTCTAACTTTGTTTACATGTGTCAGTGGCAACATTTTCAAATTCTTCTGCAAGCACAGATTATACAACAACATTTTGCAAATAAAGAAAATGACAAGTGGCTTTACCTGAGCAGCTGGTAGATACTGTTCGCACCTCTGTCAACCATTCTAATAACTTCACCTGTCCTTCGAGCCAAATGCCATCTCAGAGAAAGACTGCAGCATACAAACATAAAATACTTACAGTCACTAATGCAAAGCATGTATCAGTAAATCTACATCACACATACATGTGATGCCACGAAAACTAAACTGAATGCATGGATCTCGTGTGTTGTGTCCTTTACATAGTTCACAGTTCTGTTGTTAAGTCTTCCCACAAACATCGGGGACGACAGGGTGTTTGATACCCAGTTATGAATGTTCAAAATTTGCATCCCACAAACATTTAGTTGACCCTCTTGGTTCATGCGCTGGTAAAATCAATAAACTTGTGCCAACGTCTTGGCTGGATAAGCGTTGAAATCGAGTTTTACTGGGATCTGTAGTAAAACCAGATGGGCTACATTGGAAATCTGCCAATTGGTCTTGTTGTTTGGCCACCAGGTTTGTGTCTCGGCTTGATAAGCATTGAAAATGAGTTTCTTCGGATCTGTAGATAGGCAACACTAGAAATCTTCCATGAGCTTGTTGTCTCCACGGTCGTGTTCATGTACTTGTACAAACATTGTACGTCAAGGTGATATTGCCGCTGCATACATATTTCTGTAACACCTCATCTCACCTCCTCTCTTCGCGCTCAGTTGTGATAAGGCCTTTACATACTCCTGTTATCTATGTCTGTCTGCTGCCCGTTGCTGGACCTCTACCCAGCTGGACTTCCAGCCAGCCGCATATCTCTCCCTCTCCACCGTTCTCCACCATCCAGTGACACAGTGATGTTCCCTGGGGATCCTGAGAATGTCATCTAACCATTCTCTTTTTTTAAAAAAAAAAATTCAGTGCTGATTATTTCAATGTTGCATTTCTCATTTAATTCATCGATTGAGACAATGTATGGCCAAAGTATTCTCATAATTCTCTTGAGGCACTGGTACTGGTGCTGAAAGGAATCTAGCTTCTTGTTGTCTTTCTCACTTATCTTCCACGTTTCGCATCCATAGAGGAGAAAAGCTTGACTACTGTATTGTAAAGCTTAATCTTGGTTCTCTCGTTGTATTGTTTAGATCCCCATGTCTTCTTGAGTATGGACAATGTGGCCTTTACCTTGCTTACTCTGTTCTGCATGTCTTTATCTGCTCCTCCTTCAAAACTCACCATTACGCCAACATATTCAAATTCGCTGACTTTTTTTATGTTCTCACCATCTTGCAATTTAACTGGCCGGTTGTTGTTTTTGCAATTCATCTTGAGGATGCAATCTGATTCCTTGTGCTACTTCTGCTCTGTTAATTGACCTGGTATACTGATACTTTCAATCTCTGAAGTACTGGTGGTGTCAATCTGTATTGGGTTCGATTGAGGGTCTCTGTTGAGGATTTATTCAAAATGTTCTTTCCATCTTGCTGGCCTTTTTCCGTCATGTCATGTTATTCTCCTTGTCTTAAATTGGGGAATTACTGTGCGGTTTATCGTTGCAGATATTCTTGGTGATTTCATATAAGGTCTTCATGCTGCTGTTATCTGCTGCTTTCTGGGCATCATCCACTAAATCATCATGCCATTTCCTCTTGTCAGTTTTGATGTTTGATTTAACTTTGTCTTTTGCCTTGTATCTTGCTCATAGCTTTTGTTGTAACCTTTCTGATCGGGCATTTCCTACTTGGTTCTTTAATCGTTTCCTCTCTTCAATCCTTGCCCATGATTCTGCACTTATCCATGGCTTGCTTGCGGTGTTGTTGTATGCCTTGCAGAACTGGCTCCATCTGTTGTTGTTGCCTGGTTTTCATCACGGGTTTCTAGATTAACGAACCTATTTCGGAGTTCCAATGAGAAGGTATCTCTGGTTGTGTTTTCCTGCAACTTGCTGACATTATAATTGATTCGGCTGATGGTCTGAAGCAGCGTCTGCAGCTCGCATAGCTCTTGTGTCTCTGATTATCTGAATGTCTGGTTTATGAGTACATGTGATCTATTTGGTTGTGATTTTTTCCATCAGATGAAGTCCATGTGTTTTTGTGTATCTTCTTGTACTGGAATATAGTACCAGTTTTTACCAGGTTGTTCATCTTGCAGATTTTTTCTCCATAGCCATTGATAATTCCTGTTCCATGCTTTCCCATTACTCTTCCTCTATTCTTGTTTGATGCTCCAACCTTCACATTCATATCGCCAGTAATGATAAATGTAAGTTCTGGAGATTGAGTGAAGTGATATAGACAAAATTGATATTTCAGTGGCATGGGAACAACAGGGGCTGGGCACGACTGAGTTGGAGTGTATTGTGGGCAACGGTGTATAATAGATGTGTATAGCACATGTAGTTGACTCGGGAAAATGTTTCGAAAACTTTTCCCTGCCTTTACGAATGATATATTAATAATATAAGTTGTCCCAATTGTAAGATGGATAAGACACCTCAGGAGTATCTTCATATAGCTAATTATTTCTCACTAGCAAAAAGAAGACATGTTAGGAGTCGATTCCCTGTTATTTGATTTTGTGTTAATGCACGAAGAGGAATGGGGCAACTATCTCAAACTGGGGAGGGGGGGGGGTGTGATGGGAGTCCAGTGATCTTTCCCTAACCCTCCTAATGCAATGCTACATGTGTATCAAGTTACGTTAACTAAAATAGTTAACACTGTACATGTACCTGTGGAGATGTGCAAACAGCCTGACTTGCAATGTTCTGCTGGTAAATTGTTGGACTTTGATCCAAAGGAATGCACGAAGATTGTTTATCACTCCAATTCCAGCTGAAAGAGAGGAAAAACTGCATTATTTATGTGTGCTACTAAACTGTTCATGTCAAGAGGACTTTGTATTTGAATGGTCAGGTGAAAATATGCTGCTTGGTCTCTTTTGATTGACACTTGATACAGAAGCTCCAATATGTACAAAATTCTGCAGCTCGAATTCTTACAGGTTCACATAAAATGGATCACATCACGCCTGTACTTAAACGTCTGCACTGGCTCCCCATTGCTGAAAG
>JANVCJ010032995.1:0-13803 GCA_026413505.1 Epizoanthus ramosus | reverse complement strand
CCCCCCCCCCCCCCCCCCCCCCCCCCCCCCCCCCCCCCCCCCCCCCCCCCCCCCCCCCCCCCCCCCCCCCCCCGATTCTGCACACGGTCTACAGGAGCAATAACAAATTTTGCTTATACAAATCACGGAACACGTTTCAATTGATAAAACGGTTTTTTTGAAAATCCAGATACTGGTACTGACTTGGACACCAGTGAAAGTTGATTTTGGTAGATACAAACTGTTTTAAAATTAATGTTTTCCTTGGTTTGCGAATAACGACAGGGCTCTCTTTCGCGTTCCCCTCGAGATTAAAGTCGTTACTGATTTCAGTTTCATAAACCACTCGAGAAAAAATAAATGAATAATATCCGAACCCCTTTACTGTGTCTCATTATAAAGATAATCTAATCCGGACCATAATAAAATTAACTTCACTGCATGGGAACAATTTTTTTAAAAGTCTTTGAAAGAGAAAAATAGATCTCCCGCGAGCCGGTCAAAAGCTCAATGGGGTTACACTAGGAGGTGCCACTTTTGTCGAGAAGGTTTTCTAAAGTACACGAGCGAAGCGTTTTGTCACAAAAAATCGGCATTCTAAAAAAACGTTTTCACGTGCACCTGTATAAAACAATGGTTCTCTAGAACTGCATGTAAAGTGAGGTTTTGTTATGTGGAGTTAAATTGCATATATTGTTATAAGAAATTTGGAAATCGTGAACAGCATCCTTTCAAACACAGGAAAAACGAGAGATTTAAACATAAACAAATGCATGCATGCTCCAGTTATCCGGACTGCTGACTGATCTTTAGCCATCTAATCCCTGAAGCTGTATGAACGTTTAACTGTTTGCAAATCACGCACATGTACAAGATGATATCAGACGGCTGTTGCATTAGTGTTTACAAAATAGTATTGTTAAACGCACAACAATTGACCGAATGCTCAAGCGCAGCCGGATTCAGGCAGGTTTCCTTTTGCTTTGTGACTGCATTTCGATCATTATGCGAAATCAGTCTCGACTGCCTCCTGCGCGTTGTTCTTGTGTTGGATTATTATGGTACTGCATTACGAAGATGTGAAAGGACGATTTAATCTATCGGTTCTGGTACCCGGCCACTACATCGAGTCTAATTTAGAGAATCAGGTAATTTTAAAACATCTGTCAGTTTGCTGTTTATAGTTGCTGTAATAATACCTGGGGCTTCAGTATCGGAACTAATCGAATATATCCGGAATATTGCTAATATTTAGGTAATTTATGTTTACTTGCTGACAGGGCACTGCAGGAGTACGTCGAAAACATTCAATAATTTACTTAACTGTAACATCTTTAGCTTTTGCTTTAGAAAATGAAAATGGCTGATAACCTGGACACTCGCACTGTGCGCATCTACGCACCACAAGACCTCGTACGCACTGACATACACGCATCTATTTAAAACTGAAATTCTATCATTACAAATACAATGTCTATCCCACCATTTTATCATAGCCAAACCACCACTTCACTGTATTAGTGTTACACTGCTCAATAATAAAAAATGAGGACAGGGTCGTCTGCTAGTCGTTGCAAGTGTTACAAACAGTGGTACTGAATTCAGTCGAGTCTGCCCTTCGTGCAAGAAACCCCCCGATAGTTATGCCTATCCCGGAACCACTGTATTGAAACCTTTTTGGCAGTAAAATTGTATTATCGTAATAGCGCTAGAAAATGTTAAACAAACATCGGATAAGGGGTATTTGTATTAGAAACTTCCGCAAGTTACCAAGGACCCTTATTCTTCAAAACGTCTAGTCCAGATATTCGTAGTGCCTCGTCTATTTCCTTGTTTCAGACAAACTTAAAATAATATTTACTCTCATGTAATTTGTAGATTTGTTTTAGTCTACATAGAAGCTGTTTCCATTTCTTCCTCCGTGCCACTTCCTCTGTTGTTTTGCTTTCTTATAAAATCATACAAGGAGTCCAAAGCTTTATAATCCTTAGGGTTTCTTTCTTGGCTTTCCTCGCCACTCGTTACCTTCGTATTCGCTTTTCTGTGTATTATTTGTAGCAAATAAAGAAATGAAATGAAAAATGAAGAAAAAGACGGGTTAACGCTTGGGTTGTTGCATTCAAGGCTCCAATTGGTCTTTTCAGCCCAGGCTAATAACAAGGATGAAGAACACATAGGTGGAAACTAACGTAATCTTACCACAGTATTTTAATGTTTCTAGAGTTTTCAATAATATTGTACGCTTCACAGACAACGCTGTGTAAGTACATAATCTCGGCCAATCAAATTGTCTCCTTTCGCAACTCGAGAGAATCTCGGCAAAACTACCAATAAAAAGCTCTCCCTACATAAAGGACATTATAGCAATATGTATTAATTCTTTATTTTATTGTCGTTAGAAATCCCTCGTTTTCTAACCTGGTCGCAGTTTTTACTTGTTCTTACAGAAGCGAAAGACAAAAGAATAATGCTCCTTGAATCAAACCAGAGTGATCGAATGCCAACATCCGGGAATGGTAGTGCTGTGTACACACAATCAGGTTCTGCAGTCATTCAACACGTCAAAGTGTCAGCGTTGTCGTTATTACTATTGCTGTCCCTGACGGGCAACATCCTTGTGATTATCATCGTCTACAGAGGAAAAGAACTACGCAAACAAGTTTTCAACTATTTTATAGTGAACATGGCGGTGTCTGATGTGATCTTTTCACTCGTCACCATCCCGTTTGACATCGCCAGAATCTCTTCAGGGAATGACCGACGCTGGTTGCTAGGAGGAGCCGCGGGGTCGTTCTTTTGCAAGTTCATGCCTTTCACACTGGACTTGACAATAATTGTGTCAGTATTGTCGATGATCCTAATAGCAGTCGAACGCTTGCGTGCCGTCGTGTTTCCAATGAGGCAGCCATGTATCGCAAGATGTCACTGTGCTCGCTACATAGCTGTAACGTGGATCGTCGGGGCGGCCTTGTACTCACCCGATTTCTACAGATTTCAGACGATCGTTGACAATGCAGGGAACTATTACTGCGTAGCCAGATGGGAACCATTGATTGATACTCGACTAGGAGAGAAACTGTTTCAACTGTTTTCCGTAATTACTTTTCTACTATTGCCATTTATTATTCTTGTAATACTTTACACGATAATTGTTAGATTCTTGTGTCGACCAAAGGGTGCCGGTGTATCTGAACATTCTATAAGACGTAATGGGAGGCGATTGAGGAGCAAGAGGATCATAACCATGTTAGTTGTGGTTGTGGCTGTGTATTTCATATCTTTCATTCCAATCACACTTGTTATTTTTCTGGCTTCTTTCTATAGACAAGCATTACCTACTGACTTAGGCCAACTTGACAGTTTAGTCTTTGGTTTGTTGTTTATATTCCGATCGTATGTAGTAGCTAACCCCATAATATATTTTGTGTTTAATGGTCGTTATCGGGCGGGTCTAAAGGAGCTGTTTTGCACACAACGGTGGTACCGATATTCAGCTTCATTTGTAAACAGTCCCAAGATAGCGATGGAGCTGGAACTTAGGTCTTTTAGGCGGACTACAGTCTCGGTTATATTCGGAAACGAGATCCAGGACCAAGCTGTAGGTATAAATATGATTTGATAGTCGTACAGGACTGAATTGTGGGGTTCATTCAGCGTTGTTGATATGCGATGCCGGTATGGGAAATCGGTATAAGGATAAGATATGACACTATTTTCTGAAATTTCTGAAATCCGCAGAAGTTTCTGAAATATCTAGTAGTTGTAATCTGTTTCTCTGGTTCACATGTTTTGATAAAATATAAAAAAAATGTTTACTGGATAATTCTTTGTCTCTACAGTCTTCTTCATTGGAATTGATAAGGATATTACACAAAGTAGGAACGAAATTAGTAATTCAGGTGTTTTATTTACTCATTTGGTTGTTGGTAATACTAAATATAGACAGAAGACTATATCAGAAAAGGTGGAGGGTGACACATGACACAAACAAATTCTCAATTTGATTATATTCATATATAATATATGAAGTGTCATTTGAAATAGTTCACAAGGAAATATTATTTAGATAAAATACTCGCGAGGTCAGAGAAACACTCTTCATCGTCTCAATATTAGAATTATATCGTGTTCTACAAATTTCGGCGTGTTTATATTAGTCTATGAACACTGACAGTCGTTTATATTCTTAATAATAACAACAATAACGTCAACAGTGCTAACAACAAGAACAACGTTAGCATTAGTAATAATACAAGAGCCTGGCACGGGGGTTAGTGGAACATCGCATCATTTTCAATGTTTATAGAATTCAATAAACGATTTACATAAACACCCACAATTTTGGTCAGTTTCAGTAGTTTAACACCAGTCTAGACTGATGCGACTTCGGACAACAACAATAACAAGAACAACAACAACTGTTGAAAAGTGAGAGCAAAAGTAATGGTAGACAACGTTAACAGTAACATTAAATGACGACAATTGCAACATCGATAATTATTATATTATATTATTATATTTGTTATTATATTATTATATTAGTTATTATATTATTATATTATATTATATTAGCTAATCTAAGGCAGGTAGCCTCTAAACAATAAACAATAATCAAATATTTTGACAGACTCTGAGCAGCGACAGACGCCGACTGCCAGTAAATACAGACCGGTTTCAAATATTGGTAACTATACAATATATAGAGTCTCAGTTGTACAATTCGACCAGTTGATTTATTTATTAATGTGTAATTAATTTAAGCTTGGCTGACCAACCAGTAATTCAGTGTAAACTGCTAAAGGTTGTTAATAAACAAGATATTATTATTAGTAGTATTAGTAGTAGTAGTAGTAGTAGTAGTAGTAGTAGTAGCAGTAGTAGTAGTAGTAGTAGTAGTAGTAGCAGTAGCAGTAGTAGTAGTAGTAGTAGTAGTAGTAGTAATAGTAGTAGCTGCAGCATTAGTAGTAGCAGTAGCAGCAGTAGTAGTAGTAGTAGCAGTAGTAGTAGTAGTAGTAGTAATAGTAGTAGTAGTAGTAGTAGCAGTAGCAGTAGAATTAGCAGTAGTAGCAGTAGTAGCAGTGGTAGCAGTAGTAGTAGTAGTAATAGTAGTAGTAGCATTAGTAGTAGTAGTAGTAGTAGTAGTAGTAGTAGTAGTAGTAGTAGTAGCAGTATTAAAAGTAGTAGTAGTAGTAGTATCATTAGTAGTAGTAGTAGTAGTAGTAGTAGTAGTAGTAGTAGTAGTAGTAGTAGCACTAGAAGTAGCAGTAGCAGCAGCAGCAGCAGTAGTAGTAGTAGTAGTTTTATGACAAGTAGCAGTAGTATGACTGTAGTAGTTTAAGTAGCATTTATAGTCAGTCAGAGCCAAAGTCACATAGCCAAACATTTATCGAAAAAGTATAGCGTACAGTAACAGCAAGAAATCTGGGTTAGAATCCTTATACCACGTATCATGTTCATTCTCAGACCACTGCCAAGAAGTTTGCAGCGCTCTATGATGGAGATGTGGGTGAACTTGTCCCGATATTTAAAACGCAGGTTCGGGAAAGCGTAATCACTTCTAAGCTGATTTATCTTCGCTTGGATTACTGCTTCGGTTCCAGTCCACAGTACAATATTACAGTCACGACAATTGCGGATGACAGACAGTCAGGTGAGTAGCGATGTCGTTTTGATGTGCTGTGCTGTGCTGTGCTGTGCTGTGCTTTGCTGTGCCGTGCCGTGCCGTGCCGTGCTGTGCCGTGCCGTGCCGTGCTGTTCGCCGTGAGGCCGGGTGCAAGGTTTGAAGTGACGTTTCGAGCGCTAGCCCTTTCGCTCCAAACTTCAGCTCAAACCTTAATTCCACCTTCATGGCGAACAACACAACACATCAATTTTCAGCTGATTTATTCATCATTTGGATTACCTTTTTAAAAATATCCTTCCGGACAGACAGACAGACAGACAGACAGACAGACAGACAAACAGACAAACAAACAAACAAACAAACAAACAAACAAACAGACAGACAGATAGACAGACAGACTGTCGGACGGACGCACGGAGGAACGGCTCTAACCGTACCTTAATCCTATACCGTATTTTCTCTAATAAGAGCCCTAGGCGCCTATTTAACTTTTTTAAAAGAAGAGGGGCGCTTATTAGAGAGGGGCGTTTATTTATAAAAAGTATCTTAGGGGGGGCACTTATTAGAGACTGGACGCTTATTAGAGAAAATACGGTACCCGACCAACCAACCGACTGATGGCAGACAAACGAACAGATCAATGAACAAATAAACAACTACATAGGAAAATTATATCGGAAACTCGATAGCAGATTATTCTCAAATGCTAACAAACTTTTTGTTATGACGCACAGTAATATTCAGTTTACTATCTTCACATAATATACTACCTTAAATTTAATTTGTATTATTTTCTAGGTTTCGCAACTTTCGTGTGTAGCAAGACATATGCACAGGGAACATGCGACACCCATTCCCCAAATAAGGATATATCAGGTGGCGCGGCTAATTTCGTCATCATGCAGCTTCACGGGCCACAGGACTATGGCACGGTACAGGTGGTGGTACGTGGTGACGGCCGACACAACCAGAGTAACAACTTCACCTTGGCAGCCTCCAAGCCCTTTATCTTCTGAATGATCTCACTTTAGGCTGGAAAATGAACTGGCTTTAAATACTTCAAATATAGTTTAGAAATGAAGCTGTTTCAAAGAAAGTCTATGATTGATACAGCTATACGTGAAAATAAATCATTTCTTAGACTTAATACGACCAGTAATCTGCCAATCATTGTAAACGGTTATATACTGTCATTTGTCCATTATAATAGCTTTTTTAGCACAAGTGTACCTGATTTATAAGTATCGATGGAGTACGTTTGATCATTTGCGAGGACAGAGGAGTGTCAACCGCAGCCACAAGCCATGCAGTAGACCTCATTATTATGAACTGAGAACCAAAAGCATTTGACAAAAGAAATAAACGTTTTCTTTCCAATGCATAATATATGTGGTGGTTTAACGTTTCTCCCTAGGGCAGGAATTAAAAGACTTCCAGAACATATCGTATAGTTTTGTTGCCATAGAAACTACACTTTCTAAAACTACACTTAATGCTTTTGACAAGAATCAATCCTCGAGATGGCTTCTGCGTGCCATTTCAGAGTTCTCTTATACTGTGGATAGAATCATAACTTAGTACCAAACTCCCACTACCCGGCCGTTATTACGATTAAAACACTCTTTCGCTTGTGATGTCCTAAATACTCTACGAGAGGCATAATGACATAAATATGACATCGTTTGGCTACATTTTATCACAACTCAGACTTTTTTACGATATGAATACGTGCCTACAAATGCACACATTTACAAATTTCAAACACAAAAATCGTGATATTTTTACAAGATAGCGAATATCAACTTGAGAAAAGTGTGAATAATTAATCTAGAACTAACCGCATCAATCATAACATCCCATAGACATACAGATCTTGCATGCGGATGACTCAGAACACACACAATGGTATTTGAAACAGCGGTCGAGTGAAACCCACATTTCTTTCTTCTAATCTCAAAGTTTCCAATCACTTGAAACTCGTCACTTTAGTGATGAGTTTGACGGCGTTTTGCATTCCTCGATTGATTTTTTAAGTCATCCAGCTATTAAAATACTCTAAATCGTTGTCACAAACATACATAGGATGCGGTCACACCCCGGGGGTCACACTAGCCATGAAGTTAGAGTCTGTGCAACCGTACAATTTAAGAGTGAATTTATAGATGTGACGGCTCAAAATGAGTGAGCGTAACTACAAAATTAAATTATTTTGCTTCGAGCGTTAGACTAATCTGGAAGCAAGGCTAAGACGTTTCTAGGACTTGAGTTAGTGATGGGATAATCACATTCACATTTGGCTGTTCCGACATCTTCGCCATATTTGGCATATTTGTTTGATACAAAAGTACTTTATTCCCCTTAGCCTTCCCCATATTGGGACCTTAATGAACCGACCATTTGATCCCGTGGGGGGAGGGAGTGGAAGAATTTGGAAAAAAATTGCATGATTGAACCAGGCGAAAAAATAATAATTTGCACTCCGAACTGTTAAAAAGAGAATGTATGGGAAAACAGAAAAAAATGTTTTTGACTAAGATTGACCAGCTTGCCATACAATAAATTGCCAAAATTAGGCCTCAACCCCAATTTAGAAACTAGAACTAAAATGCTTTCTTAAACAAAAAATCAGTCTTGGACATTGTCATTGACTTAAGAATATGTGTCTCAGATTTCTTGAGCCCTTGATGTTAAGTTGAAAATCATTCAGTCACAGTTTCAGTACGAACACACTAAATCCAGGTTCTCCAAGTGTTTTACTTGCAAACCAGCTGTTATGCTAAACAACCAAGATGTTTCTCAATTTGACAGGCACCTGGACAGGCAACTATAATTAGTGTGTAATATGCGTAACCGCACTTCTTTGTTTCACTAAGTTAACTGAAGTGCAGCTATAGACGGCCAAGAGAGCATGAATTGAGTTAACGAACAACTGACAATCGGTCTAAAATTTTATCGTCAACTATTAAAAAGTAATTTTCTTAACTTAACTATCAACCGTCACAAGCCCCCCACCCCCACCCCCTATTAAGACCCCTCGCGTGGTGTGGCCGCACCAATAGTCATCGAAGGCCCAGGACACCAAACCACAAAATCATGTTTGTATACTACCTGCTACACGAACCAATATATTCCTGTCCTTGAAACAATCTGTTTGTACGATCTGGTATTGAAAAACGTGGCATAAATCACCTTCAAATTTGTTGTGTTACTCCAACAACTTCAGATTGAGAACGTCTGACTTCAAGACAGAGCTGTTGCTCCTGTACATGTCCCAGCATCCTTTGCATCTGTATACGAGGTAAGGTTACAAAGCAAATTTTATGATACATCTGGCGTTACCAAATACTAGTGAGCAGTATAGACTATAGTGCAGACAATGTTATATTTCACTCACGGCGAACGTAGCAACTTAGCATGGCTAAGAGATGGATTGGATCTGATAAAAACTGAATCCCAACAAAGCCCGATACGTAATTGAAACTACACTTATCCGTAATATGTTGGATGACCTGATATAAAAGTGCAATAATTGCAGAAAAACCTTGCTGCTATACACGATTTATACAATAATATAAGGATATTTGCAAGCATGAAAGAAAGAAAATGAAACAAATTCCGCTCTGTTCAAATGAAACTGCACGCTCTGCTATATTGAATTTTGTGTTGGAAAGACAGAAAAATTCAAATCAGCTCAAATTGATGCAAAGTCAAAGCGTGTTACGTGAAGTTAAACGACACTCAATTAGAAACCCAGTAAGCAAATTACTACTTAGTAACTGAAAGGCATAATAAACAAACTCAAAGTGCTACAAGGTCAAAATGACTTCTGATTGATTTACTGTGTGACAGTATAGTAGAGGAAAGGTGCAAAGTGACTGTGTTTCGGGTGAATTGACAAAAAACTACTAGATGCTAAATCAAAGTGAGTTAATAGGTTAAAGCTTGGAATGATAGTCAAAAGGAATTTCGTTCATTAGAATAAAATACTGAGTATTAGAGAACGATTTGTAGAAAATGAATATATGCTAACTCCAAAATGAAAATTAAAGTCATAAATTAAATACTGACGAAACAAGTTTGATTAATTTATTGTGCTTGGAGAGTATTACGAATGTTCCACGGAAAAAGAATATAAACAAATTCCACTGGCTCGGTAAAAAGTCAAAGTGAGTTCGGTTTAAACCCACAAAGATGCTTTCAAGATTCATTTGCATAATCTCAAGTGCTAACCGGCCAACACTAGACACACAATTTGCATAATTGGATTTGAGTTCGCAAAGAGACTGCAAAAAATTGTCAGATTTGCTAACAGGCCTTCGTGATTCCATTTCTTTTTTATACTAATCTTCGTTAAATACGAAAACCACTGCGAAACTAGAATTTTGGGGGATATAAAAAGTGCACTTGATGACATGGTAGACCGCCTATCAGCTAACTCAAAGGATTTTCTCCGAAAATCGCTAAGCATATATTTCAAGGCAAAAGACCCCTCTGTGTCAGCATTTTCTCTTTTTTTTTCTCACGCATCAGTCAACTTCAAAGCCAATGTCAAACACCCAATCATAAGTGTTTTCTAGTATTACGGCAAACGCCGGCCTAGTTAATAACGTACCATGTGAATATGTTCAAATGGGCATTACTGAATCAAAGATCGAACAGAAAGTATTGAAGGCGCCGCAGGCTGCCGTTATAGGTCCATGTAGCCTATAGTACTCTTATCGACAAGTGTGTGGCATCTTTTAAGTCCCCCGATAGAACGTCGAGAGACTAGACCAATGACTTCATGTCCCTGTCCACGGACGGTGTGGCGAAAGAAGGTCGCACAAATTCAACCCTCGGGAAGGCCGAGTATCGAACCCGGGACCTTCTGGTTGGGAGGCAGAAGTCTTAACGACTGCGCCAACCACGCTCACACTAACATGGGTCTCGGTACGAGAATGTCATGGATATGTCCTGGAAAACTGACCAACAAAGACTGAATACTTACTACGCATGTCGAAAACCATTTCTCGCGAGATATGGTCGCTGGCTCACTTCTTCCTTGTTATAGTAGAAGCATCTAGAACTTTGGATTGACTTACGTAGCTCTATCGATCGAGCATTTTTGTACTCTGAGAAACGTCTTCCGGATTAATTGTAAAAAATAGTGTAATTATTTTAAATATAAAAGTGTCCCCAAAAACCGGTTTGCAAGGCTTTGAAACATGACTTTCTAGTATAAAATCGCAGCCTTGTTTTTCTTTCAAACCTTATTTTATTCTGCCTTGACTATGGCGACGGCGAGAAGTAATTCCCAGCATATTAGATTCAGGAGTATCGAATGGTCGTCCAAAATTCCTAAATGGTCTCAAAGTTTGACCTCTGCTCGAATAGTTCGCTTTGCACTCGCTAATTTTTGTAAATCGATGCTAGCATGCTCGCACTCGCAAAAAATTCTGCTCTCCTTGCATGCTCGTAAAGACCATCCGCTATATTGGCGTGGCTATTTCTTGAGTTTCATTAAAACACCGAATGGTGGCGTTGACATCTTTGATTAATCAGCTCGTCCAAAAGTCTGGAGAAGTTGTACGCCGGGTCAGTCGGTGCTAATCCAGTAGTCTGTGATGATAACCCTAGATTGTGCAGTAGATGAATAAACATCGTTATAAACGAGTTTAGCAGACGGACACTTTGATTGCTTTATCTCCTTTTGTTGTTTTATCTCCTATCGTTATCGAACCCCCTCTTAAAATGATACATTCTGATAATGTGACAAGTAGGAATAATACTTCATGTAAAGGCGTTTTCTGGCAATTAGTGAACACGTCAAAGCTTTAGACCTCAGAAAGGAGCCGACATTCACTAGTTTGGTATCTAGATTGGATGGAGGACCACCTACCCCTGCCTTGACTTCGGTGATTCGGTAAATTGTTAGAGTATACGTGTAATAAAAATGTATTACAGAATGCATTCTACAGAGGAGAAAGAAGAGTTGGCCTTGAACTGAGATTTTTGAATTTCGGAATTGGTCTTTTCGCTTGAAAGATGTCGCCACTGATATCGCAGAACATAAAATTGCAGTGGTATTTCGGATGGTGGTGAAATGTGCGAAGAAGAACCACTCCACCCTCCTAAAGTTGGCTCCCTAAAGACGTCACTAATTCCGACACCTTGACTTGCAATGTTGTATAACAACTTATGAGCCGTTTCAAGTCGCCCATTTTACTCAGCCAGTTGTATGTAACATAACCTACTTGGTCACCCACTTACTCCCACAGGTTTATGACTAGCTGGCAAATTGTTAAACTAAAGGATTAGCTGAAAATACGAGAAATTTATTGGCCTAACCGTGTGGTAGACTAACATCATTCTCATCCAAGGGCGAGTAATGCCATTATTTGCTTCATGTTTCAGACTAAAACTGTTAAGGTTCTTACATCAGCAACCGATATATCAGGGGTAGCAAACTAAGATAAATAAGTGAGGACATTCATGGTCACGTCCAACATTTACCCCCGGGCGTTTACCAGACAGAAGACACCAAAAAAAACATTTGTTCCAGAGATATTTTTACTGATACCTTAAAAATATGTGAAACGTTGAGTGAAAAATGCGAGTCTCTATCCACCCACATTCGATAAAGGGCGGTAAGAGGATTGTTGACGCGATTCACAGAATTAGACAAGAATAATAATTTATCAATCACGCAAATTAACTCCCCCCCCCCCCCCTACAATACGACCAAGTGGTTGATGTGAGTTAAGTAATGCGAATGCGAATACGTCTCCAAATTAAAATAGAAGCATTGTGATTGCAAAGAACTTAAGAAGCATCCAACTGTGAACAAAGTTATAAAATAAAAGTTTTCAACAATGCTAAGATTACATTAATTGACTCAATTATTTCAGGCTGACCTTGTACTTGTGTAAGGATTAGTGATAAGTTGTTAGGATATCTCTCTTAGTCTTAGGCGGATGTCTCTAATACGTGAAGCCCCCTAGACCCAAGCACTTCAGCCCTGGTGGTCAATGCAGCGGTAATCCAATCAGGAGAATCAGTAACACCACTGAAAAGACGAGTGCACAGTAAACTTACTATAACAAAGGAGTAGGACGGACAAGGACATTATCTATCTATCTATCTATCTATCAGGTATGGCAAAAACATATTTTAAAAACATAAGAACCAGATATTTTGGCCGAAACTCATGGTTCTTAATATTTTGGGCACTTCAACCTCAAATTGTTCTTAAATTGTTCTTATTTCTATAAAAATTGGTAAGATTGTTGTACTTTGAAAAAATAGAATGAACACAGTCATGCACATAGGGTTTACATCGTGACCAAACGAGATTCAAATTAACCGCAAGAAACAATATCACGATTTGGTCTTGAAACAGTTATGTTTCCGAGTCTTTTTATAAGCTGTTTTAAATAGAAATATTCCCATCGTAATGTACCAATGTACCAATGTTCTTGTTATTTGTTATGGCTCCGAGTCTTCCCAGCCTCAGATTGTTCTTAAATTGTTCTTAACTTTTGGGCGATCTGAACCTCGTTGTTCTTATAAAGTTGTTCTTATAAAAAAGGCGTGTAATAGTATTAAAGCTGCCCAAACCTTTGCCCATCAAGCAAGCGATTTTTTGCAACTTATTAATTCAACAAACCTTATCATTTATATGTTCTAACAAAGAAATCTTTACCTTAGTCCCTATGCACATTGGTCTGTCTTCATTTGAAAACGAAAACATATCTTTGTGTTTTACGTCCCTTCCACATGACAAAGATGTCAACTTCACCGAAAACGGAACTTTCGAAACGGGTTCGAAAGTGAACGGCCAAACTTTTGAAAACGCAAACTTTTGAAAACGGAGATCATTGCGTGAAGGGGACATAAGAGCGTAAAAATGAACTGAAAACAGTTACGTTTTGAAATAAACCGTATCCGTTTGGACATGGCCTCAGCACTGAAACGTCAATATCGGCTATCAAAGTCAGTTATAACAACTGTAGTCATTGCAAGATTCGCCTATGGTTATGCTCAGATAGTCATGCACAACTGAGTGACCTAATGCCACTGATTTCGGTTCGCCAACAGTACAGCTTCATCTCGTCAGTTCAGCTAGATGTAGGAATATGCTTTTCTGGGGGTCTATTATAGTCTGGCGGTTTGGCGGTTTCAGCCTTTTTTAACGGTCGGTTTGCGGATAAAGCTTCCTTTTT
>JANVCJ010032884.1:0-13805 GCA_026413505.1 Epizoanthus ramosus | reverse complement strand
AAAAACGAATTTCTGAGCCAGCGAACAAAAATTCAGCTGACTTTCTTCAAAAAAGTATATAATATCCAAGGATATTTATATGTACAAAGATATGACTTTTATCAACACTGTTAATACTCGGTCTCTTATGGATGTTCATATGATAAATATATTTATTTAATAGGGTTTGTTATCTTTGTTCATTACACAACTGAGACAGTAGAGTTGTGCTAAGTGTAATTACTTTTTAAGTACAATAAAGATGTATTATTATTATTATTTTAAAAAAAAGAAATTATTATCATTATTATTATATTAAATGATATATTTGATTATTGTTATATACACTGTTCTTGAGCCCCTTATTGGGCAGATTGCTTTATTGTGCCCGCTACTTTCTCGCGCGCGGTCACAAATATACGACACTGTTACAGATATAATCTGTTCATTCCCGTTACGCGGTTATGGACTGGCTCTCGTCACGGTGTTTGCCAAGTCAGATAATTGCCTTGAAAATGTTAATGTATCCAGCTACGTGCTGTCAGTCGCTGGTAAATGCTAGGCACATCTCCAATGCCATCGATTGAATGTATTGCAACCCGTTGTTTCACAAATTAGTTTATACGTCCTTCTAAATGTTAAATTTTTTAAACTGTACAATGGGAGACCTACGGTGCATGCAAATCGATTTTTTAAAATAATTTTAATTAATTGATTTATTTTTATAACCATGCGTATACATACACTTTGCACTAATTTGTTAAATACAAAATATCCAGCGATATAGGGACAACTGAGCCAAGTACGTGACCATGGTCAGTTCCAAGAGCTTCCAAGTAATGATAACGAAACTGAAAACTGACATTACTTCTTTAGTTCTTCTGTTAAGTTATAACTTTATATTTCATTGTTTATTTCGGTGCCGATTTGCGTGAGCGTACCCTAACCCTAACCCTAACCCTAACCCTAACCCTAACCCTAACCCTATCACCTGAAGGATACGGAAGCCAGCCGAGTGCTCGATCATCCTCACTAAATAGTTTGCAACGGGCTGATTTGGGTTGTTGTCGCACCAACATCCCATCTCAAACCACAGAAACGATGCCAGGTCCATTTAAATCTATTGTTTTTAAAGAAACTTCCTACTACGCACTTGTTTTCTGGAATATCAGCTGGACCTGCCACTAAATATTAGCGGATCAACAAACCTTCCCGTACCTTGTTAGTTGTACAAAACTCGAGCGTTTCGCTAACGTCTCTTTTGCTTCGTACTTTTACAAAACCCAGCGGGTTACTTTTCCACAGCTTTCCATTCCAAACTTTGGTTAACTCGTCTTTGAAGCCCGCGTCTTCCGGTGTGATAACCTCGCCACTGATTAAATCTTTTAGCTGCTGGAAATCACTCATTGCTTACTGAATAAATTGTCAGTTCCAAACAGATACGGTGCAAATGTGCTCTGCTCTGTTTAGTTACACAAAGGATTGTGATTTGCAATTGTTTACAGCTTTGGCGAGCTGCTATATGCTGCAGAAGTGTTTTGAACAATTCATTCAACTTTCTTTAAAATATTAATCATATGTAAACATCAATATATTTTCAAAAATTATTCCACCGATGTGTCAATAATTATATGCGGTATAACTTGTTGATATTTGCTTTTGTTACCATTTCCCTACTTGTTATTGAACTAAAATAATAAATTGAATGATGAGGAGGGATGGAAACGTAACCCACAAGAACTATATTCATAATTCAAAAGTTTGACAACAAGAATTGAGGAATACTTCAGTTGCAAAGTAGACCTATTTTTAATCTATCGTGGAAATAAGTCTTACATGACAAGACAGACTATGTATTTGGTACTGATATATCGGTCGGGCTAAGCTAGACGATCACTTTCTGATCACTTTGCTCGCCAACAGTAAATTATTATAAAACTATTGACAGCCCAAACCGCTCCCTTGCAATGTGTGTGTTCGGGTAAGAATGGGAGAAATGGACACTGGTCAGATCAGGGGATCGCCATGCTGAGAGTTTAATTACACAGTTCGTATCCCAGCAGAGCTTGTTCGTCATAGTACAAGTCACCATGCCAGAGACGGAAAACTAATGTTTAATCAATTATTCAATCGAGATTTAGAGGAGATAATTGAACAAATTTGGAAAGACCTTCAACACTTTCTTACTAAACAAAAACATTCTGGAATTACATTATCTTCGTTCTTGTTCTTTAGATTTAGACGATTTTTTTACATCTTAACGTCAGCAAATTTGTTGGCTTGCGGAACAGGTATTGACATTTCTCTTTCTTCAATCGTCGCCACCTCGTGCGCTTTGCTTTGTGTCACATGATCGATCACACGATTCGAATTATACCAAACGCTTGCTCGACAGCATTTCGCTTACCTGAGGTAACAGCTAGTAGTAGTAGTAGTAGTAGTAGTAGTAGTAGTAGTAGTAGTAGTAGTAGTAGGACTAGTAGTAGTAACCTTCTTGTTCTGAATTTGAAAACTGCAAAATCCTATATTCGCACTGTAAATGCAGTTAAAGTGATCGCCCGGTATTAAAACCTCCGATGATCCACTTATCATTCGAGATATCTCAAAATAACATCAAACGTCCTGAACAAGAGGAATCACTTTGGAAACAGAAAGCTCAGTTAAAAATGAAAACCAACCGACAAATTGATTAAAAAGTGAAGTGTGGCGCTGAACCTGTCAGGGGGCAGTATATCCGCTGGTAAACAATTGTTGACAGGGATATTTAACGCTTTCGGTTCCAAATTAATTTACTTTATTTTTCTTTCTAAAAATCGAATGACAATCCCTTTTCTGATAGAAATTAAAATTAATTTTACAATTTGCCCGACTGAGTCCCACTTTTCTAGAACACGGTGATTCTACTATCCCATGGTGCAACATTTCCACCATTGATGTTTATTGGTCAGCACTGCCACTGGAAATATCTATAGCCAAGCTGAGCTGATGGAAAAAAATGACTTAAATTTTCAAAGTTTGTAGCTTACAGAGACCCTGACCTCTTCATAAGTTAAAGTTGGATGAGGATACAAGCTCGCTCTGGGTCGAAGAACTCAGTGCTCTGGGGTGATAACTGTAAGAGGAAATGAGTTATAGACTATAGTAAGCAGAATTCTTTTGAGGGGCGAGTCTGAGCACCTTCTACAACTATAATCTATATTAAAAGTGTAAGCTGGCATGGGGGATCAAACAGCCTGTTAAAATCGTATTTGAGACTCAGATGATTAAGAACGTCGCTCCTGGCCTCTTTCCCGACAGCTACATGTACATTTTAAGCATATTTTTCAAGGGATTCGTTTGAACAGCCGTATAAATTTCTCGAAACCAACTGAAATTAAAGTGTCAAAAAAGTCTGGATTTTTCTAGCTCTTTAGGTTTTAAAAAAATACCTGCCAAGACTGTAAAACGCGAGGGTTTTGGCGACAGTTTGTGTATGGGCTTATCACTTTATGTTTCAAATGGCAAACATGTTTTGAAATGCAGACATCACCTTGGATCACACAATCAAAACACTACATAGACATTGTTTTCCTATTCTAACACGTTCTCCCTTCCCCATAGTTCAAAGATAGCACATCACTGACGTCATAATCCAAGATGGCGGGCTCATGAAATAGAGTAAGGATTTTGCTCTGTTCTCGTATATGTAATGGTTATTGCCTCCAAAACCTCCACCGAATATTTAAGTAGAACAAGTTCTTTCATTCTGCGCATAACGTGTTTTTCACTTCAGGATTCCTGTGCAGCGACCGTGCAGAACGTCGCACGAATATGATAATTTGCCACATCAGTATTAAATAAATAACAACAGAGTACATG
Source organism: Epizoanthus ramosus (assembly GCA_026413505.1). Taxonomy (NCBI): domain Eukaryota; kingdom Metazoa; phylum Cnidaria; class Anthozoa; order Zoantharia; family Epizoanthidae; genus Epizoanthus; species Epizoanthus ramosus. The sequence continues at coordinate 9,968 of JANVCJ010032884.1, read as the reverse complement.
CAAAACAAACAAACAAACATGTTTAAACAACTCTGTTCATTTGGATGAAAATGTAGTAATACTGTTGTAAAAACATCTTAATAACCTCGTTTGCTCGGTATGTCCGGGAGAATATTTTGCCCGAAGTCTTTCATTGTACAGACCGAGCGGAGCGAGTCTACGACAGGATGAAATATTACCAGATGATATGAAATTGATAAATTTTCATTTTCTGAACCGAATAGTTTTTAACTTTTTAAATTTGACTTGAGCATTAAGCAAGTTTTATTAATTTAATTGTAGTGTAATTGCAAGAGCAATTGTTTAAAGCTCAAACAAATGAACATTTGGTGATATGTGTTGCAAATGTTAGTAAGACTGTGTATAGAGCTAGAGCAGCGTTTCTCTAAAATGCAGTTTGCTGAAGCGAATCAGTGATTTCACCAAAAAGCACCATCATCAAATGCAGTACATTTACCATTAAATATATTGCTATTAAAGTAATTGGGTAGCTCAAGCTGAATAATAAATAAGAACATCCCTAAAATTTTGTTGGTTGCGGGGGGGAGGGGGGTCACTTAAAAAAAAGTATGGTTTGAGGGGGTGGGCACTCAAAAACAAATTGGGACAGAGGGGGTGCCACGCCTTTTTTTTTTTGAGAAGGCATCCCCCAAAAATGAACCGTCCCTAACGACTTATAAGCCCATACTAGCTACTGATTCAGGTTCCCTAAAGAAAACAGTAAAAGAGCCGTATTAAAATCAAGAATTGTGTGTTGGGATTGTTTTCTAGATGGGACCAGTCTTTATTTAGTTAAGGATTGGCAGTTAAACAGTAGTGTTAATTTCTTATAAAATTTGCTGTACATGTAACTATAATATACACTGATATAGTGTTATATCGACTTAGTATTCACTCTCTTTGGTCCCGTTTTGCTTCCTACAATACCTGTAAGTATTCTGTCTTTCCCTAGCATGGCACGACACAGGCAAGTGCGCTGGTTGATCTGGTTGACTTCTTCACCAAGTATATTCTGCCTGAATTGCAGATCAAGAATGGTAAGAACTGACACAGAAAGACATCGAAAGACTTGTACTTGTCAGAAACAGTGGGCAACTTTGTTTCTCAGATATAAACTGCTGCCCAGAAGCATTTGAGAAATTCTGATCTGAAGCTTTCTGTCTTCTTAAAAATGACCACGTTTGATGGACTGTGAAGTAGCATGATAAATTGTGAATTATTTACATGTACCAGAATATGGAATTTCAAAACTGTATCTCATTAGGAATTGGATGACTTCCTTAATATCTACCAGATAGTATGGGTAATGACACACAAATAGAGATTACTGTATGTATTCTTAATTAGTACATTACTTAGTTTTTTAAGTCATTAAGCTATGTTTTGTTAGTGGAATCATATTGCATGCAGTTTGTTTAGAATTGTACATCACCAAATTAATTACGTACATCACCAAATTTATTACGTTTTTATTTTAGAGGACCTTCCTGAAAACCACTTACCAGTGACATAAGCTTCCTCTTAAAAGATCATTTATTATTATTATTATATTAATTGTATCATCACTAAATGAAACAGTGCAATGGTAAGACGTCTCACTTCTTTGATGTCTTTCCCACAGTTTTCAGCTACCTTCATTATGTAGATTTATAAGATAATGCCAAACGAACCGTGAAGGTCTTTATTGACCAAATTAGTCTCTTTGACTGATGTTTTAATTTATGTTTTCCACCAGTTGATGAACATCCAGTACTCAAAGCTGATTCCATGAAGTATGTTATGATCTTTAGAAGCATGGTAGGTGCTATCAGATAATCTTATTATATTACGTTTCTTCATCATTTTTTTACAGGGCAGATGGCCCTTACAGATGAAAAGTTAAGGATGTTCAGGGAAAAGATGGCCTGATATAATCACAATGCCATTAAAAACCACACACACTAGGTTATAATAAATAGTTAAGTGATGTACATATACTCAATAACTAAAATATATACTTGATAATTACAAAAGAAACAAAGAAGGAGAAAACAGAAAAAAGTCAGAAAACAGGAAGTAGCAAAACAGGAATAACCTTTGTAGTCTTGCAGAATTATTGTTTTGGTCTTGTGCCATAATCATATATTTATATTTTTATATTTTTTGGTAATCTAAAATGAAGTTGTTAGAATATAAACCAGGTACGGTGCTACCATGTTATAATAATTTTGTTTGTGATTGTAGCTTCCTCGTGACCTCCTTGTTGGCTGCCTACCACTATTGACCAATCACTTGACCGCTAAGAGTCACGTGGTACACAGCTATGCCGCCCACTGTATTGACAGGATATTAATGCTGAGGACACCAGGAGGAGGAGCACCGTAAGTGTTTTTATGCGGTGCATCTAGTTTAATTTCCCAGTGATTTCCCAGAGAGCGCATCCTTACTCAGCTAGGATGGCAATGTCATACGATGACACGGCCTCTTGGCATTGTAGTTTCTCGTTTCTCTTCCTTTATGCATCGTCCATTCATTTTCAGTTTCATTGTTCCTTGTGTGCTGGAGTGCGAACTGAAGGAACCAGAGGACCTAGAATCCAAACTAATAAAGGGACAATGTATATTTTCACATTCCCATTGTCTACAAAAGCCAGAACTTAAGCCTTTCACGTTGTATTTCAGAAGACAGTTGTGACCAGGTGGTCAGCTTGGTGCATTATGACATGCATTTTAATTTATTGTATTCTGTAATACAGCTTATCGCCTTCTGCTGTCATTGTCGACATTGCTGTCCCGGTTACGTAAGGTCCCTATTACTCTTTAATCAGACATCAGACATTAATTTTGGGATCCAAATTTTGTGATATGGAATGCAAAGTAATAGTTATTTGTCATTTACAATGCCAACGCTTCAGTGTAATGGTTTTGAGATTATGCACCTACTCACGATCAAGTTATGCTACACAGCTCATGCTGTCAAGTTTCAAGGTAAAGAATTCTGTGTTTCCACAGGTCGAGAAAACTATGCCATTGTGCTTTATAATTTTTGTATGTAATCTACAATTTTGTTCGCCTTATTGATAAATAAATAAATGGATCATATCCTCAGCTCTGCTTGGTCAGATTAATTGCAAGTTTGAAGTGCAATTTGAATTGCAGTTGATATCTTTGGTCTTATTGTAGGTAAGAATCACTAGGACCGTCAACTTGATTATTTGAATTGCACAATGGTTATCATCAGTGTTCAAACCTTCATTGTTACAGTGTGAGTGTGACGGAAGTGCAGCCATTCTTAGAGCAGTTGCTGAGTAACTTGTTCAGTGCTATGGATATTCCAGGCTCGCAAGAAAATGAATATATCATGAAATGTAAGTAACTAGTGAACGTGACTTTCCTGTGCAGTTAAAACCCAACAGGGTGTTTTAGCGCAGTAACATTCAGATTCAGATGTATTGTACATGCTGACCTCTTGCCCCACATTGTCTCACCAATCCGCTGGAGAACTTTGTTGTTGATTTCCATCTCGATCTCTGCTAACTGGCACAACTCTGGATAAACAACAAATTGATGTACTTTACCATTTGATCGGATCAAAATTCGGGTAAAATTAAGTAAGTAAGTAATTTTATTTAAGTGTCAATCTTCTAGTTCATATGAACTAATCGGGGACACTGGGCCTACAGTTTATCCGAGAAGACAGTGTGGCGAAAGAAGGTCGCACAAATTCAACCCTCGGCAAGGCCGAGTATCGAACCCAGGACCTTCTGGTTGGGAGGCAGAGGTCTTACCGACTGCGCCAACCACACAATCATCTAATAGTGGTAGAAAAGTGAATAGTGTTATATTTGTACAAAGCCACATCTGTACCTGTTTTCGTTCACATTGTATCCTTTCTCTTTTGTAACTTTCTCTATTACGTTTGATTGATAGAAATGTAAGTCAATGTTTAGACTTTTTTGTTAACTCGATTGTTGCATACTGTAGTGATGGAAATGGTGCAGAGCCTGATGAAAGAAATCGTGTCACATTTAAAAAAATTTTAACCTCATAAATTCCGGTTGAAGGAAACTAACAGCTTTAAATTTAAAATGAGAGTTGAATGTTTGAGAAACATCTATAGTCATCATTGGCATTTTTAAAACATTCGTTTGTTGGTTAGTTCTGAAAGACTTTCTCGGATTTTAAGCTTTTTCCGCAGTTTCTGCTGTTGTTGTTGTTGTTGTTGTTGTTGTTGTTGTTGTACTGTATGGTTATTACTACTGTATAATCATTACTATACATAGCCTCAAAAGGCAATGTTATCTTACCTCCTGTTCTTTTTATTAAACTGTGTACATGTAAATCAATAGAAATATGTTGCAGCTTCATTTCGTTCTCCAAATAACCAGGAAATCTCTTAAAATCAGCTTGAGAGAGAATGTCCTGAGCCCAGTTGTTCAAAAGCCGATTAACACTAACCCAGGTTTAAACTCTTAATCCATTTGTATTTACTACCTTATAGACTGGTTTGGGCTTTCATTTTGGGTTTAGCAATTGGGTTTCCAAGGAAAGACTCGACAGTATTTTATAAGCCCCAGAAACATATTCCAACGTGACGAAACCATCTTTCGAACAACCGGGCCCTGTGTATTTAGTGTATACCAACTCGGTATCCTTGGCGTTTCAAGCAATCTGATCGGCTCACTATCTGGGAATAATAAATGTGATCCTCTTCCTGAGGAATGGATGATGAAGTTCATCCTTTTGTTTTAAAAAAACAAGGTAAAACGTTTTCTAAAATTTGTCTTAACTTTTTCGAAATTTTAAAAAATTGTTGATAATAATAATAATAATAATAATAATAATAATCATAATCATAAACATAATCATTTGTAATTCACACAAGCGCAGCCAGCTATTTCAAGACAGTTTCCCATTGCAAAACCTTTGACTTAGCTACACAGTACTGTCAACATCTTGTACGAACCGTGATAATGATCGGTGGCGCTCGTGTATACTTGAATTGAGTTTCACTTCTTGTAAACATTGTTTATGGTCGAAAACGTTTGTTTTTATAACATTACAAGTTTTTACCATTTTATGTGATATATTATTTGTTCAATTATCCGTTTGCTCGGTTCAAAGCTGTTTAATCTTATTGGATATTAAACCATTGTAGTAGAAAAAGTAATAGAAGCCGATGAGTAACTTAAACTAGAAGATTTGTAACTTCATGAATGGCTTATTTGTACCAACTGGAAGTTGTTTTTGTTCTTGTGCATTCCCTTTGGTTTGTTGTCGCGCGTGAATTTTTAACGCTTCAGTTAACAGTTGAAAAACAAAAGATGGACAATATATATATATTTTTAGGCCAAGTTTTGTACGCCGCCGTGTTGGTATACACTAAAACAATTATTCTCTTCAGTCTCCGTGAATAGTGGCTTTTCGACTATTTACATCTCGGTAAATATTCTGCCACTATTCATGTCGATTTCAGAGAATAATTGTTAAGTATTGGTACACTGCTAGCAGGGCGGCCACAAAATATTGCAAATCCATTTGTCAGTTCAGAAACTAGAAAAGGACTGGGTCCGTCTACTCAAACGATCCCAGAAAGCAATGCTGCAAATGCTAATTTGGCATGAAGGAACAAAACCGAATCCTAAGCCCGTACGAATTGTTGTGTAATTCGCATAATGCATCTCCTAATTACATTTTTTTCTGAGATGAGATAAAATAACGAGTATTGTACCGAAACAAAAGCTCGAAAAACGCTCTTTATGACACATTGTGCAATACACTCGTCGTAGCATTGCCTTCTGGGATCGTTTGGGTAGACGGGCCCAGCCCTTTTCTAGATTTGGATAGGGGTTTTATAGAATTTTCAACTAGCAAAGGGCAGTCTGGACACTAGTCTGGGCTTGAACTCGGGATCACGACAACAAAGTGGGGACTGGGCACGAAGTAGCAGGCTGACCCTTTCATGGTTGAATCGGTGATAAAATAAATGTTATTGAGAAAACGAAATGTATTATAAGAATGAGTACGTTTTAGATGTAACATGATATATGCATTTTGGTTTTATTTTGATCTAACTTACGAATCCTTTTTACAGCGAATACTTTGTGACAAATTGCTTTTTTTAACTTGATGAAGAATTATGTGAGCAACCGACGTGATGATTTTGAGAAAGTGATCTTTGATACTAATTATGAAAACGCCATGCGGTATATCACTTGTGTCTCGTGATTGCCAATGAAAAAGAAATGAAATATAATATAATATACCCCGCTTGGCTGCCCCAGGACATACCACCCAGATAATCGGACTGTTTCACTGTCGGGGTAGCTCTTCATTTTCAGCTCTTCAGCCCTGCCAGACAGCGGAGCACTCGAATATACCCGAGTTAAATGTAGAGCTAGATAATCAGTTGTTTCGTAAGTTTAACTTTGTACCCTTATTGTCATGATTCAGGTGTTTGTTTTTCAAAATATCAAATTCTAAACATAAACTCGAAAACCGAACGAGCGCCATGCAAACGTACTCGGCAGGATCTTTCATTTGAGTAGCTGAACTTGAATTATTTCTGGCGTGCATTGAGAATTTTAAATGGAAATTTTTGATGTCTGCTATTAACCCTTTTAGTACTGAGTCAGATGTCATAAGTTCTAAACACAGGCACCTGGGGTCACCAAGCGGGCACTTTCAAATGAAAGCCATCGATGAGTACTATAATGCTTGCAGGTAGACATACAGAAACCGACTGCATGTTTATAAGCAACTTAATAACCGAGTAGGAGGTCCATACGGGAGAATATTGCGCCCGAGGTCATAACTGTACAAACTGAGTGAAGCGAAGTCCACAGGCCGAGGGCAAAATATTCCCCCGTACATACCGACCAAACGAGGTTACTAAGATTTTTGTTATTTGGCTTTTCTCTTGCTTATGAAAAGTTTGGAAAACAATTGCCGGTCCGCAAGTCTTTATAGCGAAAGGTCTGTACGGTAAAATACAGACCTGACTTTCAGCCAATCACAGTGCAGGGATTTAGTTCCAGGCCTGGGATCCAGCTTGCCAATACAATTGTCCAAGCCAGTCTAATAACTACTATTGTAAATGGACACAAACCTGATATAGGTTGCATGATTATGAGAAATTAGAAGTCATTGGTGCAAATCTGAACCAGTCCAGCGCGCGAATCGTGCAATGTATGCCACAAGAAAGCGCGGGAATTTTGTAATGCGTGACACCAAGAAAGCGCGTTGAGTTTCTTGTTACATTATTATTACGTACACCACCAGAAAATGCGCAAATCTTGCGATGTATGCCACAAGAAAATGCGGGAATTTTGTAATGTGTGCCGCCAGAAAGTGCTACATTTATACATAGATGATAGAACTAACTGGTTATGAAGGTTGGTAAACTTCAAAAGCGATGTACAGAGCTGCTTTGTTTCATGTTGAACGAACCGTGACCATGTTTTGTTTTACGTGTGAGCTTAATGTTCGTATTGATTATTCGTTCACTTGCTATTCAAAATCATTTTTGTGCACGGTCAAGGCCAACGAACAAAGGACACAGCAAACAAAAGTAACTTTAGAAAGTAGCTTTATGTAAGTGTTAAATCATCTAGCTCGTGTGAGCTAATTGGGGACACTGGGCCTACGGTTTAACGTCCTTATCCGAGAAGACGTGAAGGTCTAACCGTTTGCAGATGTTAGAGCAAAGGCAGCACCTTTATTCTTCAAGTCAGTTATTTTAAGACCCTGAGTGTTGGTCCGGCCGGGACTCGAACTATCGACCTCCCGCATGTGAGTCTGATGCTCTACCAACTGATCATATAACAGGGATATATCCCGAAAGGGATATATCCCGAATGGGATATATGTTGTAAACATTAAAGAGCAAATTAATAAGAGCCAGGAAATGCCTAGAACCCGAGCAACCAAACTGGTCTCATTGTAAATAACCCTTCAACCTTCAAATTATAACACAAAATAGACAATAGGAGTTCTTAAAACCGTCGGCACCATCATTGATCATATGAGTAAACAAACACAACTTACCGGTCGCCGTAGACTGATTGCCATTTCGTTCAGTCGAACTTCCTGATTTTATCTTCACGCAAATATCTTCTGAATCCATTTCATTCTCTGACGAAGATGAAGAGAACGAACTGCAGTATCCACCGGGCCCCTCAGACTCCTCAACTCCAAGTGTAACTTTTCGATTGTTTCGAGCCGAATCTGTAGGGACTTCGCTTTCATTTACCATCTCCATAGCTGTAGGGCTTACAATTCGACTGCTACTCGTAACGTCTGTACTATTGTCCCAAATCAACGAACTGTCTGTTGGACTTTGCATACGACTGTCGTTGCTTTCCGCAGACAAAGGACTTGCCATGCGGGAATTGCTGGTTCCCTCTGGTTCTGGGGTTACTGTTTCCATTATTACCTGTACTGTTAATGCAGTTTGTCACTGTACATCCCCTTCAATTATAACCTAATGATCACAATGTATCGTTGTTTACGAATTTTGTACAAACAGAGTCAACTCGAGTCTGACAACCGACTGATCTTTCCTTTATCCCCGGCCTTTTTCAGTAGTTACGCAATCGCCGACCACTTCCTCTCGGAATGTCAAAGAGATTTTAAAACCTATAACTGAAGAAACCGCTGTGTTCTCAAACCAGTTCACCTCTTTAACAAGCACTAGTATATATACTATATATGTAAAACCGGAGAAAACTTATATAATGTTCAGTGGTTCTCAACGAGATCTAATGAAACTAATACTTAAAGTTAATTCCCGCCATTTCCGCTCCAGTTTCTCTGTCAAAATCAGTAGTCACCAGGCTCTCTCGATCAATATATAGATATAGATAGTGGAGAAAATTCAAGTTTGAAATTTTCAGTCTACAACTTAGTTCAATAAAAACTATAAACAACCGTGGAGAAAGAAGTATATTTTTTTTTAATTAAAATTCTTTCTCCACCTTTGTTTAAAGTTTGATTACATAATACATTGAATTAATTAAGTTGTAGACTGAAAATTTCAAGTCGTACTCTTATTCTTTTTTAAAAAACTTTCTCGTTCACTCAAGAAGAAATTCGAAAAGTTGTACTCCAAATTTTATACTGAAAAAACTTGAGCCCTCTTTTACAACCATTTTCTAATCGACAGACAGGTCAACTCGAGGTTAATCACTGCCATTGTGTTAACAAATTATATCTTATAAATTACAATATCAAGAGTAACAGCTCTAACCGATCAATATTTGCAATTTATTTTTAAATATGTGATTCATCTTCGCCAATTTTTAAGAATGTTATAACTTATATATAAGGTAAAACGTATTAAAAAATGTTTAAAAAAGTTTTGCAAACGTTTTCGGCCTTTGACCATCATCAGGCAGTGAATACAGGGCGCAAGAATCCAGAGTTTTGTCCCAACTACAGTGCAGGTGACAGGATTAGAATTGCAAATTAGAGTTGTTTATAAAGTGATTCCTCTAGGGTATAACGTAAGGTGAAAAGCTAACACTTGTTTATTATGAAATTCTGCATATAATTGCATCATGTTAAAATTTAACGCTAAAGATAAAATTATATATACTTATTTCTGTCCTTATTTAGCATGTTTTTCAAATAAAATGAATGCTAACTACTACAGAGAACAACTAATAAATGGCTTGTGTATAACATGCACTTGTTTGTTGAGACACGGTTGATGGAGGCAGATATAAACCGCTTCTATTGTTCTCCGGATTTTCCAATTCTTGGAGGTGGCTAACATTTTCCAGGTGAATTAGTGGCCGGGATTAGCATAGAGATGACGAGCGGGTTGAGTCGCAACCGAATGGATTTGTGTTTGTGTTCTTCTTTCCGGATTGAAAAATTCCTTGAAGTTTCTTCGATGTAGTTAGCACTACACTTTTTTTTTATAAGAACAAACTTAATAAGAACATCCAGGCTGAAATCGCCTAAAAAATAAGAACAAAATAAGAACAA